>JANEYF010005105.1:0-172938 GCA_029963845.1 Rhamnusium bicolor
TTGTGCCATTGCCTGTTTCAATAATCCTACAAAAACATATACATGTGTATATATGTATGGGCATGTACGTGTGTATACATATAAATAAAAAAAAACAAATATATAAAATTAATCTGTACATCTCTTCTAAACTTAAAAAACTATGTATGTAAATGTATATATAGGCGTGCACATACAATAAAACTAATCTAAGTAGATAGAAAGAAAAAATTTTTATATACAAATAAAGATAAAACAACACTCACATTCAAGTCTAACAACTTAAAGTGGGGCTTACTCTAATATTTATTTGTACTAACACACACTGTAATTTTAGGTTATTGTATTTGATTGTATTTCTCTTGGTAAAATAAATATTATTATTATTATTATTATTATTATATTAAAATATTATAGTCCAGTAGTAGATTCCTATATAACACATATTTTAAACTTCTGCTTGAAACAAGGCATCTTTCCGACCAACTGGAAAAACGGTTTAATTGTACCTCTCGCCAAATCTAAAAAGGTATTATCTTTGTCAGATCTGAGACCTATAAGTATTTTACCATCACTTTCGAAGATCCTAGAAAAATTATCGTATAATCAATTACTTGAATATGTGAAAACATATGATATAATTCATGAACATCAGTCAAGCTTCAGGAAGGAACATAGCACTGCTACTACACTAGTTTGTGTTTATGACGATATTGTTACCGGTTTAGATCATAAAAAATGCACAGTACTAGTACTATTAGATTTCTCAAAGGCTTTTGATACCATTGACCATAGCCTCCTCTGTGCAAAGCTAAAATACCACGGCATTAATGACAGCTCTCTTTCTTTTTTCAAATCATATCTTCTTAATCGACAGCAGCAAGTATCTTTCAATAATATTTTATCACCTCCCAAGTCGGTATTATCAGGTGTGCCGCAGGGTTCTATTCTAGGACCTCTGCTTTTCTCAATTTACACATCCGACATACTCAGGTCGGTCACTACTTGTAAGGTGCAAGCATATGCCGATGATACTCAGATATATTTCAGCTTTTTACCACAAGACCATGTTGCTGCTCAACATATAATTAACAATGATAGAAAATATCTGGAAATCCTCCTTAAAACACAATTTATATCTTAACATCTCTAAATGTCAAGTTATAGTATTTGGTAATAGGAAACATTCTGAACTTCTTACACCTATTATATCAATTAAATTAGACAGTATGCCCTTAACAGTTGTGCAAAGAGCTAAAATTCTGGGCATAATCATAGATAATAAACTTAGTTTTAGAGACCATGTAAGCTTTCTTTTGAGTAAAGCTTATGGTGACCTTAAACTCTTATACGCCAATCGTCACTTACTAGAACAAAGTATAAAAGAAATGTTATGTGAAGCTTTAGTACTATCTTTTTTTTAATTATTATGTGGTATATGGTCCTTTTTTGAATTTAGTTGAAAAAAGTCGGATCCAAAAAGTTCAAAATTCATGCTTGCGTCTTATTTTTTGTATAAGGAAATATGACCACATCTCTCATACCTTCAGCATAACTAAATGGCTTAATATGGAACAGAGAAAGAATTTACAATTTTTAGTTTTTGTTTACCGGATTATTAAATACTCTGTTCCAAGCTATCTTTATAACGTTAAATAAACGCTGTCTCATGAATTGTAGAAATGTTAGAAACATGAATTTGTATAATATTCCCCGACATTCCTCAGCCTTGTTTAAAAAAAGTTTTTCCTACTCAGCTGCTAAATTTCTTAACAGCTTAAACGTTGAATCCTATGACCTTTCAGAAGTTACTTTTAAAAAAAAATAAAAAAAACTTTTAAGTGAGCAATAATTAATGTACCTAATTAAAAAGACAAAAAAAAATAATAATAATTTCATACTTAATCTTGTAATCTTACATATGTCTCATGAAAATATCGAGGTGTTGCGTGTATGCACAGTATGTACAGGGATATATGTGTGCATATGTTTTACGTGTGTAAATATTATTATTTCTTCTATACAGGTACCGTTGGTCACCTACTTATGTATATATGTGGATAAATGCATAGATCTGTTAAAATAGCATCTTATAGTTTGTTTACTAGGCATTATCACTTGCCAAATTTACTAATACTCTCATATATTATTATTGCGTTTCTTCTATTGTATAATAATTTATATCTATATTTATTGAACTGTATTGTATTGTATTGTATTGTATATTCATTATCTGTGTTCTTGGGTTAAGTGTAAGAATAGTACTTTGTACTAAACTTCGCCCATAATAAAGACGTTTATTATTATTATTATTATATATAAATATGCATCTATAATCAAAAAAAAACCTATGGGATAGATAACATAAATGTAAAAATGCTAAATATATATTATTCTACCATTTTGTGTGCATGTATTAGAGACCATATTTAATAAATCTTTAATGACAGGTATTATACCGAATTTACCTAAATTCAATAAACCATCGGAATTGAAGGACCTAAGAGCAATTAATATTTTGTCAATTTTCTCTAAATAACTAGAGAAAATTGTTGCTGATCTGTTAGAAAATTATATTAACAGCTTTAATATTCTACCTAAGTACCAATCAGGATATAGTAAAGCGTACAGCACTTCTACAGGACCCATGAAAGTCACTGTTGATATTAGCCATGATATGGACAAAACTGAACTAACTTTTCTGGTATTACTAGATCAGAGCAAAGCATTCGATCTTGTCAACTTTGACCTGCATCATCGCCCATTATTTAAGTCATTATTTTGTTGTTCACGTTATCTTTTATACAACTTTCTACCACTGTTGGAAAGCGCCGGCCGCCCTGTCTTTTTACATTGGTAAGATCCTCTTCAGCGTTGACTAATAGGGCCGTTTTTTATATTGCATATTAGAATCGGGAATGGTTATGATGAGTAAAAAGTCTTCAATATACCCTACAGCAGAACTGGGTATGAATCGTTTGAAAATGGATCAAATCACGAATCCGAATCATCAAAAATGATTCGAATACCAGTACTCGTATCTTTTTTCGGATTCGATTCTGAAGTTAACCTGATGTGGGTAACTTCAGAATATTGTTACAGTTGCAGTTATTATCTTTTACTTTAATATTATGGTGATTAGATTAAGTGTAAGTATTGATTATTTATAAGTATTGATTAATTAAATAAAAAAAAAATGAATAAATTGCACTTTATTATAGCTGCCAATTACTTGGGGATCAAAACTTCCTCCCCGTAGTAAAACTCGACGTGTAGTGAAGTTTATAACAAAAGTAATTTTTGACGTTTCAAAAGTTACATTTTTTAACGTTTCAAAAAAGTCACATTTCGACGTTTCAAACAAGTGACTTTGAAGTTGCAAAAAGTCACATTTTTGACGTTTAAAAAAAGTCACATTTTTTTAACGTTTCAAAAAGTCACATTTTTTGACGTATCAAAAATTGGGACCGATTTTGCGTATCGACGAACCCAATCTCTTCCTTGACCTCTAGAATGTGTGTACCAAATTTGAGAGCTTTATCTCAAAAACTGTAGCTGCTATCGCGAACCAGACAGACAGACACTGACAGAAAATTTTTCCGGTCTGAAATTTTGTGTATCGTCATAATCCGTCGAGATTCGTCCAGAATTGCAATAAAAATTTTAAAAAAATTTTTCACGAATACATCCTCACTGACTGGTGGAGAAGTAAAAAATAAAAACAATGGTAATCAAATAAAAAGTTTTATTTGTTTGCTTTTGACTGGACCATAATTTCGAATTTGCTAATATACAACAAATTAATACTAAATACAAACGGCGGGTCGTGGTAATGCAAACTAGAACAAATTTCAAATATCTTACGTTATGCGTGTCAGCGTATCACAACAGACAATCTCTTGGTTCTGTCCACCTTCACGCTCTCTACTCCTAACAATATAACGCACAACACCTGCGCAGAAAGTATCTGAACTACAAAAAAGGATTCGTGTCATAAAAAAAAGGATTCGAATACAAATCCTTTTTCATTTGTCTTATGAATCCTTTTATATGAAAGTATTTGAATACCGCTTTCGAATACTCAGAAAGTATTCCATTAATGGATTCGAATACTGAGTGAATCGAATCATACCCAACTCTGCTCTACAGCAATATTCATCAGCTTCTTCCCTTCACTGATCACTCCTATTATTAGAACCACTTATAATACGAATTATACTATTATTAAAATACATGCAGTGTGGTCCTAAAGTCACCCCTCCCCTGCTATTTTATTATCCGTTTGGAATTTTGTACTGAAATTTGGGGACGACATTTCCAGGCAAGTTAGATACTTTTTGAAATTCGTTTATCGTTATTCCAATATGGCGTCTAGGTGTCATATTGGATTTTCTTACAGCGTGGTACAGGGGTGTTTTGTATAGCAAATTAAAGTTCTTTATGTCGCCAATATTATTCTAAAATTTCATGATAGTTCCTTAAAGCATATGGAATTGGCTGCCTAATCATTTTTCCGTATAAAAAAAATGATTAGGCTGCCAATTCCATACGTTTTGAGGAATAGTCATGAAACTTTAAGGCGACATTGGAGAGATAAAGATCTTTAATTTGATATGCCACTATGAAAAATTCAATATAACGGCTAGACGCCATATTGGATTTTCCTACAGCGTGGTATGGGGGTGTATTGCATAATAAATTAAATCTTTATATCACCAATGTTGCTCTAAAATTTCATGACGATTCCTCAAAGAGTAAGGAATTGGCAGCCTAATCATTTTTGCGTTTAAAAGAAATGATTAAACCGCCAATTCCATCCACTTTGAGGAATCATGAAATTTTAAAGTAACATTGGCGACATAAAGGCTTTTAATTTGATATTCCACAAACCTCTGTAGCACGCTGTAGGAAAATCCAATATCATGACTAGACGCCATATTGGAATATCGATAATCGAGTTTATGCTTAAAAAATACGTAACCTGCCTGGAAATATCGCCCCAAATTTCAATAAAAGTGTCTAAACGGATAAAAAAATTGCAGGTGTGGCAACTTGAGAACCTCAATACAATTAAAAAACATTTTTTTTAGCTTTAAAAGTAAGAAATCGTTATCCGGAGCATTTTGTTAAAAAGAAACAATCTGTTAAATATCTCCCTTAAATATTTCAGTTTTTTTTTATTTGTATTCTACATATATATTTTTCTTTTCTTGGCCGTTAATATCAAATAATATCTGATATTGGATTGTCTGTTTTAACGCAACTCAAAGTTGCATTAAAACAGACAATCCAATAACATTTAACAAAATTTAAAACAATTACCTAATAATTAATAGTTTCTCTGATGATGATGTAATAAACCGAAACGTTAAAAAAATAAAATTAGTTATACCTGACCGTAATCCCCCAAAAAAAACAGATATTATTTGTATTCTACTGATTCTCTTTTCAAAAATGCAAACAAGTTTTTCTGATTTAATCATTATAACAAATATATTAAAATTGTAAACAAACGATCTAAACTTTTTACATTTTTCATATTTAAGATTATTACCTTTTTTAGGTAATTTAAAGTTTCCGTCTAATAATTCATTGAATGATTTTCTTTGTTCAAAGATTAATATTCAAG
Organism: Rhamnusium bicolor; assembly: GCA_029963845.1. Taxonomy (NCBI): domain Eukaryota; kingdom Metazoa; phylum Arthropoda; class Insecta; order Coleoptera; family Cerambycidae; genus Rhamnusium; species Rhamnusium bicolor. Next base: position 5,609 of record JANEYF010005105.1, read on the forward strand.
ATACCCAGTCTTTTCCTTCAATAAGTCATATTTTAAGTTACACGCTACAGTTATTATGGGTATGAATGAAGCCATTTTCAGAAAATTGATAGTATATTTTCTGGGCTGAACCCTCACCTACTGCAATTGAATTCCGAATTGAGCTTTAACGAATGAAGTACCTAACTCGTCTCATATTGATGTTCTGTTCGTGATAAATTTCCTAAAATCTCAGAGCTACATGGACTAGCACTACGGCCTGTTATTTTATGCCGAGTCGAGTATTTCCTTTTAGAAGCACATTATCGATGAATTCCTTTTGATATATTATAACGTGTTCAATTGTAATGCCTCATTTATAATAATTGTGTTAAAATTTGTAATTGTTTGTATTTAGTTACAAAAATTGTTTTAATATTAATTACATTTTCATTAAATGATCCAGTGTGGAATGATTTTTAAATATATTTGGACAAATCATTTTGTACGAGGGTATCAACGACAGTTAACAACAATAAATTCGTTATATTGTTCGTGGAAGAAAATACGCTGAATAATGTTCAACACCAATCAATTATGTACTGAGTGCAACTAATATATTTATTTTCTGTGGAAATTGGGTACAGCCGACTCTTAAATATGTCACGAAGAAATGACAACACCGTCTTACTACTCTGGATAGAATGTGTTAGAAACCAAGTTTTTTCGATAGTTTTCGATTTTATGTACTTATTAATTGTTCTTTTTATGTGTTACAATAGTTTTAAAGTGTTTGTTTTCAGCGTTATTTTGAACTCGGCTTTTAAGGTTATATTAAGTCTGCAACATGCCTAAAAAGGTACGTCCCAGGTTGCAAATCGAATTATGATTTTCTCTGTACAGAATATTTATCCGAATGTGTTGTAGAAGACCCAGTTAGAATTTATGTTGTTGGATGGATATATATCCCATGTAACAGAAAAAAATATATGATATTTGTCTACACCATCAAAAGTAAAAGAAGCTGTCTTGGTAGTCAATATTTCGATTATTTACGTGTAGCTTTGTTTGAAAAGACAAAGTGTTTTAGAAAATGATGATTATTATTGCATTTGTCCATCGTTATTCTACAAAATAATTAGTGATTTGATTCCTCCTCAGTACTTAGTAGCACATTAGGAACTATTTCTTCGGATGTTGATTTTAGATGACCAAACTTGGGATAATCTTTAACACTGCATAACAGCTTCCTCGCATTTTCTTAAATTTCGCTAATTGTTCCCTTATATTTTTTAAAGTTTTGCTAACTGTCGGATGTACTGTAGTTCCGGTTGTGGATATTTTTCCAAATATCTTGCACACATATCTAAGATTAATTTTATATCCTCATCTATGAGCACATACTACTGTCGTGAAATAATTTAAATTCCAGGTTATAATAAAAATAAACAATTTGATCCCCAAAAATAGCCAAATTTTTTAGATCCATATGCTATTGGTGTGTCTGTATCTGTGTTCTGTTAATGACACGTTTTTTCGAAGACGAATAGCTCAATTTAAAAATCTAACACTTTATACGCAGATTCCGAGAGCTGGTTTCCATGAACCTAGTTCATGGCTAGTTTTTATGATCTAGTTCAAGTAAACCAGCTCTACTATTACATAAGTCGGATACGTGCGACCGATCTCTTTGATGTTCGCGTGGTAATAATTACCATTAACAACATTAACTGTTAACAAGATTTGCACACGGAAAAAAAATAATCTTAAATCAAATAAAATATATTTAAACCAAGAAAATCCAATCCTTATATATACACAAGACAATGTTTCTTTTGTTGAAGATATTTATTTCTTTCAATTATTTACTAAATTTAACACAATATTATCTGGAAATAAAGTAAGAAAATTGTTTCAACTGAGTAACTACATTTATTCTCAAATGAAAAAAATGCTTAAATTAATTAAATGTTTCTCTCATTTAAGACATTCATTTTTTAAATTCAAATTTGTTTTACTTAAAATAAAAATTAAGAGTCGATTTAAGAATATTTATTTCATCAAATATGACTTAGTATTGTCTTGACTTAAAAATAATTATTTACTTAATTTAAATTATAAGATTTTCATTTTAAAATAATTGAAATGCAGAAACTGAAGAAACGTTTCCTTAGTATAAGAAAACTTATTTTTTAAATTAAAAAATTTCATATACTTAAAATAAGAATAAAGAATATCTCGGTTTCACAAAACTGTATTTATCAATATAAACACAATTTTGTCTTAAATTAAAAATGTGTATCTTCTTATTCTGAAAATCGGGATATTCATTTGAAGATGAATGAAATGTTTAAACTAATAAAATATGTTATATGTAAAAGATATACATATTTTCAATAGAGGATTTTATTCATTTAATCAGAATAAAAATTTCTAGTTTCAAGAAGATTCATTTCATGAAATGGAATACAATATTATCTTCGTTAAAAACTTTCTCGTTTACTTACTCTTACAAATTGGTTTAAGCAATAAAAGACGGTTTTAAAAAAATATATTTATTATATAAACTGTATACATACATAATAACCAACAAAAATAACATATATACTTTTTTATTTGGAACACGTCTTCTTCCTTTTGATGGAATCATATGAGGTAATGTTTTTAAATGAACTGCCAGCATACAATCTGAAACAATAGTAATAATGGCAATACAATGATTTACAAGTTAACCAACGACCAAAATTTTTTAATTATTTAAAAATAAGTAACTTTATAATTCCAAAATTAAAATAATTGAATCACTTTTTAAAACCATGTTCATTTGTAAATTACATAATTTATTTGGATATATTGTTTTAAAACCATTAATTTGGCAGTTTGCTGATAATACATATAATTATTAATTTATACTCACTCTCGTCAACATCATGGTTTTTTAACATTTCCAATAAATCTAGAGATTTGCAGTTTTCTTTTCTTAGTTTCGAAATCTCTTGAAAAAATTTAACCCATCGGTTAAATAGCCTTAATCCACAATTTGGAAATATTTGGTCAAAATCAGAGTTAATCTAAAATGAATAAAGAATTGGCATAGTCGTGTGTTTGTGGGTGTATGTATATACAAAATTTATATTATGCGTAATACATTACATTCAACTAACCAAACTCCGCTCTAGCGTCACATAAAATCGGCCACTTTTTTAAAAAATCTGTCAAAGTCTTTATATTCTCTTTTCTTCTTCGTGAGAAAGTGGTGTGTTATATGGAGAACTATAGTTGTTATTCCAATAAATAAAAGTAGTGTTAAGAATACACCCTAACAAGAAAACGATGTAATTTCAACCAAGGTCAGCAGTTCTAGAACAGTCAACACTTACCTCGTCCTTATGCATAATTACTTTATTGGCAAATTATAATTTTATTTAGGTAGGTACCTACCTAGGTATTTTGTGGAAAGTACATACAATTTTTACTTTGTGGAGTTTTTATTCGTTAAAAGCATTTAAATTTGTTTGAATGCAAATTTGAACTAGTACTCTACAATCTTATAGTTAAAATTACTCGACGCTAACTAGTAAATATTTTTAACTAATGCTGCCTGCCTAATGCGTGATTTTTGAGTCACCGGTATTATCGATAATATTAATTTTTGCTCCTAAAAATGGTGCAACTAACCAGCAGGTATAAAATTGCCATGAAAAGAATGAGGTAATTTGATTTCAGCCTTATTATAAAAATATCAAGAAATAATCTTTTAATATTACGATCATCTTAAGTACTAGGTTATAGATGAGAATTGTTATTATTTGCCCCTAATTAGCTTTAAATAATATAGATATCACTTACCTGTGAAACCAGGTATTAATTCGTCTAGACCCCAGTTTTGTAATAGATCTACTATTGTCATAATGTAAAGAAATCAAGACACTGAACAGCACAAAGATCAAAGATAGAGAATCGAAGCTGTTGTTCCATATACAAATACCATATACATACCTTCTTATGACAAAGCAAGGGTTGCAATGTTATGCAATACGTACTAACTAGTAACTACGCAGCCAGCACGGCTTTTCAGCGAACGTACATGCGCACGAACAAAATGTTTATTACGCAATGTTAAAAAGTTTTATAGGCGAATAGAAAGAATAAAAAGTCTTGAACGAACAATTTTGTGGGCTTATTTTAAAAATATGTATTTATTCTACGTTGAAATTCATTATTCAATTCAGTAAAACTATATTCTCTCAATTTTTATGCAACTAAATTCAAAATAAGTGTTATACGTACAACGAATTCGAGAATATACTTATAACTACCTATTGTACCTTGCTTGAAAAATTTTTTTGTTTCCACTAAGAACAATTATAGGTTGTCGATTAATAAATAAATTACCATATACTTGCTATATTAAATGAAAATAATCTTCACAAAATTAAATATTAAATCCTATTTACAACATTGTAGCTGTTTGCTTTATAAACAACAAATTGTCTCAAATTCAAATTTAGATTGTGGTAGATATATTTCATTTTATTCTAAGAAAAACGACTGTTAAATTGAGAAAACGTTATTCTTCAATGTAAATTTATCATTTTCCTCAAATTAAACCCTAAATACCTTTGACAACGATTTTTAAATTTTGTTTCCAAAACAACATATTTTTTAAAATGTACATTGTTGTATTGCTCAAATGAAAAAACCTCAATTTGTTCCATCAGGATCACCGATTCTTAAATTAAGAAAATGGCATTTTTCATTTAAAATATTTTGTTTTTCTCATATTAAGCGCTAAATATTTTCAACAGAGATATTATTATTTTGCTCTGAACGTGGCTAATTTTCTCCTATTTAGGTAGGGAGTTACTTAAACGAATGTATACAATTTTATTCCATCAAGAATGTCGACTATTGAATAAAGAAAATTCCATTTTTAAATGAAAATGTATCACTTTTCTCAAAATAAGCTTCAAATATCTTCAACAGAGATTCTACAATTTTATGTAATAAACAAATAATTTTCTCAAACGGAGATTTAAGTGTCACTGAAACGGAGAAACGCTTTTTCTTTAATTAAGTAAAATTTATTTAATTGAAAGAAATTTTGTAAGAAAAATATTTTCTCAATTGAAATTCATTTAAATACTACCTTTAAGTATATACTGTAATTTTAAAAAATATTTTCTTAGTATTAGATAATATTTCTAAGACAATATATTGTCTTACTTTAAGAAATCTTTTTTTACCGTGCAGGTTTAATTCAATGCAGGTCGGGGCTTTTGTCCGCTGAGTAGTTGTTTCCTGCAAATCTTATTCAGTATATAGTGTTAAAGGTCGAAGCTCTTGGTAGCTGCTTTGCAGGTCGCTATCAGTCACTAAGTCATTAGTCATCAGCCCTTCATACAAAAAGTATTTTGAACCAAAAAAATTGTTAAACTACTAGATCCAGTAACAGTACAAATACATTATTTAGAACACTTGACTGAGAAAGACAACATCACTCGACTGAGAAATACACCACTTGACTGAGAAACACAACATCCCAATGAATGCCGGCGACTGAAGAAGCCACACGATCTATAACAAAAACAAGTTACTGAAAGCCGTAACCAAATTCACACATACCAGCTTGCCAGCTGTCTGGGTTTGCCCAAAAATTGTAAAATGACAATGAACAAAAATTATTATACATAATTTTTCTGGGGTGATTTATTACACAGCAACTGACTAAAAATTTATTTATATGAAGAATTTTCAAAAATATTAAATTGACCCTGTATTTCAAATAAATGGAATCTTTGATCATCGGGAATATATAATTATCCCAATGGTAACAGCAAAGAAAATCACATACGCGAACTAGATTTTCGAACGAGCAATGAAGCCAACTAAGGAGTTCGAACTTATAAAATCCCAACATTCAATATTGTGCTGCCGGTTATGTCAGTCTTATTAACTGTAGTGTATGTACAGAGTAATTCCTACAACGTTCACACCCCAATTATTTGGTTTGTCATTGGAAAGAAATTAAAAATGTTTAACGTAACTTATAGTATTTTTCCAAGGATTTCAAAAATTTCAACAAAAGACAATTGAAGGTCAAATTAAAGTGGGAAAACACAAAGCAATGTTTTGTATATTTTTACAATTTTGAAAAAAAGATTTAAATTCACTTTTCAAAAGTATAACATAACATATATATTTATCTTCAAATTTAGAAAAAAATAAATATTAGAATGTTATTTAATAAGTGATAAAAACGTTTCTGCAGCTCATAGAATGTATACCGCTCAATATTCTGACAAGCAACTGCTGCATTGCACTTGTTTTGACAAATGAAATAGACGATTTAGGAAAAGGGGAAAAGTGCATAATAAAGAAAATAGTAATAAACATAAAACTGCATTAATAGATGAAAATGAGTTAAATATTACACTTTATTTTGAGGAAAATCCACCCCATTCGATTCGTGATGCTGCTCGAAATTTAAATATATCAAAAGTCCATTAAAAAAACTTTAAAAAAACATAAATATACGCCATACAAAATACAGCCAGTACAAATGTTACATGAATATGATAAAAACAAACGTGTAGAATACTGGAATAATATTTTAAATAGATTTGCTTTGAACAATCATATTTTTAAAAATATATTATGGAGTGATAATGAGGCAAATTTTAACACAGCAGGCATATTTAATAGAAAAAATTCACATTACTGGTCAGAAAAAAATCCAAGAAATTCAATAGGAGTGTGGTGTGGCATAATAAGCAATAAAGTTGTAGGTCCCATTTTCTTCAATGGAGCTTTGACTGGTCAGATATTTTAATTTACTTCAAAGTGAGGTAGAGGAACATATTAACAGACTAGTGCCTATAGGTATCTTAAATTATATTATTTGGCACCAAGATAGCGCATCTGTGTATAATATTATACCTGTTCGGAATTTTTTTAAAACCAAACACTCAGGAGTGGATATGAAAGCATCGAACTATATCGTGGCCTCCAAAAAGCCCAGACTTAAATCCACTTGATCTTTTTTTAATAAGACAGTTGAAAACTGAAGTCTATAAAACTAGATGTACAGTATAGAATTGAGAGTTAAAATTTCGGCAGAATTAGAAATACAAATAATTCCAAAATGTTACAAAATGTAATGAATAATATATATAAAAGATATACAATTTGTGTTGAAAACAGTTCCTTTAAATATAAATGTTATTTGTTCGTTAAGATATTTGATGTTACTTGCTTGATTTGATGTTATTTCCTTTGTTAAATTTAAATAAAATAGAGAAATACAGTTTCCTTCTAGAAAAAATCAATGAGAGCGCTGAAATCGCTATTCCAGTAAATAAACCTTTTAGAATAAAAAATCGAGCTCCCACCCCGTGGTGGGACAACGATTGTGAAGCCGCCTTGAACAAAAGGAAATAACATTAAACAATTATAAGTAATCTAGTATGGTTGAAAATTATATTACTTGTCAATTGGTAATTGCACAAACAAAAATACTGTTTAAAAAGAAAAAGAAACAAAACTAGATCAGTTGGTGATCTAAACTAAACAAAGATACATTGATTACAGATCTTTGGAAGCAATCAAAAATTATTTAAAGAATTCCCATAGAAAACAAAAAATGTGAAAACTATGATTGGGTAGAGAAATTCTTTGCTGGAATCTCTCCCCCTTCCGCGATCAACATTTTCACAGCTCCTTGTGCCACTGTTCCATTACAAGAAGATTTCCAGACTTGTGCTTTCATTCTAACTGAGCTAGACTGGGCTATCAAATCGGTATCTAACACTGCTCCTGGTTATGATGAAATAAAATATCCATTGATTAATAACCTATTTTTTAACACAAAAACCTTTCTGTTAGAAATTTTTAACGATATTTGGATAAATGGTTCAAACCTCGAATTTTGGAAAAAACCGTTATAATTCCGATCCTCAAACAGGGAAAGGACCCAAAAAAATCTGAATGTTACCACATCCCAAGCAACATTCTGACGACGAACCGACGTTGCTGTTCGCAACTAAAAGTCGGTGTGCGACGTACACAAAACGTCGGGATGACCCATATTTGTACTAATCTGGTCAATAAAATATGGGTCGATTCTACATAGAGGACCGACTTTAGTCGTTGTGATTACCGACCAAATCTTACGTCGGCTTAAGTTGGTTGTCAGCCTATTACCAACCTTATTTAAAATTTGCCCTTAATCTGACCTACAAAAGTCGGGTGTAGGTAGTGAAACTAAGCAATTTTGTATATTATTCTATTTGTCGTACCTATCTATTTATGTAAAATGGATAAGGCGTGTTTATCATTGAGTACGTATTATATAAAAAATATTTCGAATAAAATTTTAATAAATCTGGTGCTGTAAAAACTGAAACGAAAGAAATTTTATTGATACATATATATAAAGTAGGTCGAAAAATATAGTGAACCCATAAGAATAATGTTTATTTTAAGAACGAAAGTACAATTTTTATTTTTTTACTTTCAAAAAAATATTTTCCGTTTCCAAAGAAAGCGCAATTGAAATATTGTTTAATTAATTTTACGAGTAAATAAAAACTTTTTTGCTTACTTTATTTGAAAAAAGAGGCAAATTTTGTGTATTTAAAATAATTGTACACATAATCAACATGGCCGCCTATTATTTCCTTCTGTGGAACCAGAAAATATGGCGAAGGCGGAATAAGTGCAACTAGTTTTACTAATAGCGACTTCATGGTTAAATAATTTTACCTGTACCAACTTTTATTAGGCTTTGGTGCAGAAATCTGCACTAACACTAACGTTCATTCCAAACAATCACGATAATATCGACCGTCTCTTGCAGTTGGTGTATAAATCTTTACTAAATATCTATCAATACCTGAATTATCGACATTGATTTTGAGGTTATGTTAGACCAAGGACCAAAAGCCTAACACCAACGTCCAACCGACGTTGCTAGACGACTACGTCAGTCAGCAACGTCTAACCAACGTTGGAATGTTACCCAAAAATTACCTAAATCTAATTAATCAGTTACCAACGTCTAATCAACGTTGGATAATAATCTAAGAACACACTCAACGTATTAAGTAGATTTCTGACATCAAACCAATGTTGGTAAATGTGTTAGATGTAAACAGTAGGTTTGCGAGGTTCAAGCTACGTTGCTCCGACGTTGTATCATAACTATAAAATTTAAGACGCTACTTGACTAATATTTGTAATAATTCTGACCTTATAATTAGTAAAAAAGTAGTCGGTAGTCGGTAAAATTTTACTTGAGATGAATGTAGCTACCTATCAAGTCGGTTACCAACGTTATACAGAAGTAGGTGTATTACCGAAAAATTAATCGGAGCTACTTAAGTTAGTCATTAACGTCTAACCAACGTTGGTTAATAACTAAAAAAGGGCCAAACCTATTAAGCCACTAACCAACATCTAACCAACGTTGACAAGTGTTCCATAACAAACTTGACCTATTCAGTTAGTCACCAACGTCTACCCCAACGTTGGTAGGTTACTCAAAATTTAACCATACCTATTTTAGTCAGTTGTCAACGTCTAACCAATGTTGGTAAGTTATTCAAAATATAACCAAACCTATTTTAGTCAGTTGTCAACGTCTCATCAACGTTGGATAATGACTTGAAAACATATCAACCCTTATTAAGGCGTTTTCCAACGGCAAATCAACGTTGGTAAATCGTCCAGACTTAAGCAGTAGGTTTGCGAGGTCGGCGCAATATTTGGTTCGACGTCGTATTACAACTACAAAATTTAAGTTATTACTCGACTACTAATTGTAATAATTCTGACGTCGGAATTAGTGAAAAAGTAGTCGGTAGTTGGTAAAATGTTGCTTGGGATTACTTTCATGTATACTTAAGACATTCGAACGTATTATAAAGAATAGACTCGAATGGTGGTTTAGAACTGAGAACCCACTTCCACATAATCAGTTTGGATTTAAGCGAGGCTTCGGAACAAATGATGCAATGTCAAAAGTTGTTACTGACATCCAAAGTAGCTTCTCAAAAGATAATTACTTGAAAATTGTTTTTCTAGATATCAAAGGCGTCTATGAGTCTGTAAATCTACAAAATATAAAAACCACATTATGTAAATTTGAAATCCCTCATACAATCGCTCAAACGATCGAAAATCCTTTCTGTAATAGATCTCTTTACATACGGCTTCACAATAAGGAGAAACTAGGTCCCTGGTACGTCAACACTGGCCCTCCACAGGGTTCGGTATTAAGTCCTATTCTGTTTAATACTTATACAGCAGACATACATTCTCTAACCAAGAAATAAAAATTACACAATATGCAGATGACTTTGCTTTTAAATTCGAGCAAGACAATTAGAAATATGCAAAAACAACTTGACCGAAGCAATGATACAATACGAAACTTGGGTTATAGACAAAGGTTTTGACATCTCAGAGGAAACGTTAACTGTCATTTTTTATCTAGACACAAGTCTGAAAATATAGGTAACATAACGTTTGGGAGATTTAATTTACCAGTAAAAAATGAAGCTAAATATCATGGCATTATCCTAGATAAAGCAATGACCTGGAAACCATTCATTGATTAGTGCACCGTAAAACGGGGAAAAAGTAGCTTCCTTCTTGAAAAAATTTTTTTTAAGGTACAACCACTTGGGACTTTCACAGCATGATAGCCTAGATCCTTGGCCATCTGTAATGGCCAATTACAACATTTTTTTTGGAGGTCAAACTTTTTTTATTACGAAGAATGTCATAAATTTGTCAAAATTAATTTTTCTTACTTTTTCACACATCCCTCATGATATCTCCGGAACCAATCGAGATAATTATAAGTATTTTTTTTTAATTGATAAAGGAAATGTGAGCGAAGGTCACTGCTTTAATTTCGTTTTTATGGAAATTTTAATTTTTTTGTAAAACTAGGTAAAACTGGAACGTTTACCTTCCTTGCTGCATTTTTTTCGGTAAGCGAAAAACTTTTTTATTTTAAGGAATTTTGTCATACTATATGTGTATGAAATAAAGCTTACACTTCAAGGAAGTTTTTTTAAAAAAAAGTCAGTTCTCTACGACTTATAGTTTTCGAGATTTTGTTTTTTAAAGTTACGAGTTTTTCGATCCTAGATGCGCCTCACTACGGCGCCACTCAAGTGTGTAGATAGTGTAGACTATTGAATACAAGTAATCTTATATTATACATATATTAGGCCTGATTCTGTATCCTTTACGTTATTTTTAACAGGGCCGTTAAAACTTATAGCCAATCAGAAACAAAGATTACTGAAAAATATGGTTTCTGATTGGCTATAAGTTTTAACGGACCTGTTAAAAATAACATAAAGGATACAGAATCAGGCCTATTGTCAGTTAGAAACAAACTTTTCTTTGTGTAATGTGAATGCGAATGAGTATTATTTTTATTGAGTTTTTACATATTATTTAATGCTTAACAATGGAATGTTTATTTTATGTTATCAGAATTAAAATCAGGTAATACAATTCTGGTAAAATCTGTTGATACTGATGTCCTGATTTTGCTTTTACATTATTACTGTGAAACACCAGATATGTCCCAAAGGAATATATTTATACAATTAGGACATAGTAAGAATATACATTTTTTGTCAATTAACAATATTGTGGCAAATTTAGGAGAGGAAATTTGCAAGAAAGTATTAACGATTCATTGCCTAACTGGTTGTGACACAACTAATACCATGTATAAAATAGGGAAGAAAACGGCATTCTATGTTTTATATAAAAATTTAAATAATTTAAAAGGTTTAGAAAACCTTCCTTTTCTGTCAGAGGATAAAGCGATGGAATTAGGGGTAAAATATACGCTTTATTTATATAAGAATAAAAACAAAAATATAAAATCCCTAAATGAACTGCGATGGGACTTAACAACAAGTACAAATCGGCCAGCTTCTGAGCTGCCTCCTACTGACCATGCTTTTAGACAACATTTAAAAAGGTAATAATTATTTTTCTAGATCGCTCATACCTATTAAAAAAAGAAACAAAACACCTACATGTAATTATTTTCTTTTTAGGTATAATAATATAATAATAATAACACCACATGAAATTACAACCCTCTTTATCCCTGAAGGTCTGGAATGACCTTGTGTGGGAGAGGGCTACACATTTAGAGACAATGGACACAGACCCAATGTCCGAGTATACTACGATTAATCTCTCTCACAGAAAAATCCCAGTTTCTCGACCGGGAATCGAACCCGGGACCCCGAAGTTTTGAGGCAAGTACATTACCTCTAGACCACGGAGCCAGGTGTCTGTATCAATTAAAAATTTAGTACAATAGCCATATACAATACATGCAGATGGAAGATCCAACTCGATACGGTTGGACATTTGAAGAAAATGTTTGGAAGGCAACTTTTTCTAGTCAAAAATCTATGCCCGATATTGTAAAGCAAAGTTTGTCAATAAGATGTTCCGACAGGGTCTGTAACAACAGATGTACCTGTTTTGCTCAAGGTTTGAAATGCTGCAGTGAGTGCAAATATGCAAACTGCTGCAACCAAGGAACTGTCTAGATATTTTTAGATTCCGACGTTGACGATTTTTAAAATATTTTTATAACAAGTTTTAAATTTATGTTTTAAAATAAATATTTATTTCGTATTGTTTTTAATTCAATTTTGGGTTGTAATATATAAATATAATGGATTTTAAATAATGTGCAATGTAAATAATGATAAGTAAAACCTAAGTGCTTATGAAAATAAAATTTATATTAAAGATATGTCAAAAATAATACTTAATAGTATGCACCCACAACACGCATAGCACACTGATTAAAGCACAGTAGAACAGGGGGAAATATCCTGCCCGCAGAAACTTAATTTCAAATAACAATAACTTGAAACGTATAAGTCGTAGAGTATTGCGTTTTTTTTAAAAAACTTCCTTGATGTGTTAATTTTATTCCGTATGCATATACTGTGGCAAAATTCCTTAAAACAAAAAAGTTTTTCGCTTACTGAAAAAAATACTGCAAGAAAAATAAATGTTAAAGTATTACCTAATTTTATAAAAAACTAGGTTTTCCATAAAGACTAAATTAATTCAGTCACCTCCGCTCACGTTTCCTTTATCGACTAAAAAAAAAAACTTGATTATCTCAATTGGTTCCGGAGATATCGTGAGGGATGTGTGAAAAAGTACGAAAAATTAATTTTGACAGATTTATGACATTTTTCATAATAAAAAAAGTTGGACCTCCCAAAAAATGTTGTAATTGGCCATTTTAGATGGCCAAGGGCCTAATCTATTATTCTGTGAAGGTCCCATGTGGTTGTACCTTAAAAAAATTTTTGAAACGTTTTTGTCGGTTTTTCAGTGTACTAGATAATATTGTTAATAAATGCAATAAGGATCTAAACTTCCTTCGTATGACAACAAAAACATGGTGGGGTGCTGGGTAAAAATCATCTCTTCTATTTTATAAATCCTATATTAGGTCTATTCTGGACTATGGCTGTATTTTTTATAGAAGCGCCAGCAGCTGTACATTTAAGAAGCTGGACATTATACAAAACAAAGCCCTTCAGATTTGCTTAGATGCCATGAAATCCACACCAGTGGAAGCATTACGAGTAGAAGCGCTGAAACTACCACTTCAAATTAGAAGAGATTTTCTAGCAGAAAAATTGATTCTGAAAAGCAAAGTATAAAATTCAAACTACTTGAGGACGTAAGTAATCTCAACACATTCGACCTTATCAACAAATTTTGATATAAGAAGAGTTCCCCTCCCCTGTGTACAGCATTTCATGAAACATATATGTACTTTAATAAACTGGAAGCTCTATACCCACCTTTCCCATCACACAATTTTTTTGACCTACACAATAACGTTTCAGTCATTATACCAAAATATAATTCGAACCCAACTGTTTGCCATAACATTCTAAAAGAGAATCTCGAACAATTCCCCTCATACATCGATATATACACTGATGCATCTAAATCTAACACCGGTACAAGTTGTACCTATTTAGTTACCAAGTATAAGAAGGAGTCCAAATTTAAATTGAACCCTGAAACCTCAATATTTTCTGCTGAAGTACTCGCCATTATAAAAGCACTTGAATATATTTATTCATTTATTTTTTTATTTATTTATTTTAGATACACCATCCAACAGTATTTGCACACTAATTATAGGATGGGAATACAGCATAATTAACAAAAAAAATAAAAATAATAATAATAATTACAAAAAAAAATAAAAATAAGAATATTAATTACAAAAAAAAAAATAAATTGACAATTGAAAATTGACAATTATTACAATGCATTTGCAGCAGCAAAAAAAGAAATACATTAAACAGCAGTTACATTACTTTTTACAAATAACTTTTTGATCGAGTTAATGTTACAGATAAAAATATTCAAATTAACTTGACCTGAATGATAATTGTTGCATAAACAAAATAAAAGTAAAAATTTAAGTAAATTGGTCCTTGGAGTTGGTAAATAGAAAGTGTGCCTAGTTGCGATTGAAGTAATATTAAAATTAAGTTGACTTAAAATAGAAGGGCAGTGAATCTTATTATGAATAATATTACGTAAGATTATAAGAGAATGCATTTCCCTTCTATCTTTTAGACTTAACATATTATGCCTAGTTAATAGTTGTTCATGTGATGCTCCAATAACTGGGTAAATGCCATCAATCTTAAAGGATACGTACTTTAAAAATTTGCGTTGAATACTTTCTAAATTATTACTATATGTTTGACACCCAGGATTCCAAATTATACTAGCATATTCTATCTTAGACAGAACAAAAGAATTAAATAGTAAAAATAAAACGTCAGTGTCATTAAACCCTCGTGAATGCCTTATAACGAAACCAAGGTTTTTGTAACTAGAAAGTACAACAGCATTAATATGAAGATTAAAGCTCAGCTATGAATCAAAAATAACTCCAAAGTCTTTAAATTCAGTTACTCTATTTAGAGACATATTATTGAGTGTATAATTGTAAATATATGGTGCAGCTTTTTTTTGTGAAAGACAGAACGTTACACTTTTGCACATTCAGTGCCAAGTTATTTTTTACACAGCAGTCATTAATTTTATTCAAATTTATTTGCAATTGAAGGGAATCGCAGATAGAATTAATATCACAGTAAATTTTCAAATCATTTGCATACAGAAGACAATTGATGTCAATCATATCTACAATGTCATTGATAAAAATAACGAAAAGAAGACGCCCAAGTATGGAACCCTGTGGTACACCAAATGAAGCAATAAATTCGCTAGACTTGAAACCACGGTATTCCACGTATTGGCGCCTGCACTGCAAGTATGATGAAAAAAGTTTAGACAGTTTATCTGAAAAACCAAACTGCTTAAGTTGATACAATAGAATACCATGATCAAGACTGTCGAACGCCTTACTGAAATCTGTATAGATGACGTCAATTTGTCCACCAGAATCCACAGATTCGGTAATGTACTGTGTTAAGTAAAAAAGATTAGTAGTGGTAGACCGACCCTGCATGAAACCATGCTGAAAGTCGCTAATCAAGCCATGAGTGCTAGCATAAATTGTTTTATGCAGTAACATTTCAAAAGCCTTGGAAAAGTTAGAGTTATATGTCATCTAAAAATGAAAACGGTTACATCATATTGTCCGACTCACTTTCTGTCCTTTCAACTTTGATAAATAGTTACCCTCCAGATATATTACTTAACCCTCACATTATTAATATAAAAAAATTGTCAAATATTATACGTCATATTTATGTGGGTTAAAGCACATATCGGCCTATTTTTTAACGAAAAAGTCAACAAACTCGTGAAAGAAGGTGTGATTTCAGGAATGAACCTGATAAATTCTATCAGTATTGATGAGGTCGGAAAAATATGTAAAGATAAGTTAACACAAAAACGGTCTAATATATGGAGTAAATATTGTTTTACAAACCCAACAAGGTACACTTTGACCATCCTGTAATACCTGCCAAACACTGGCATGATAATCAATTCATTCCTCGTAAATATACCAGCATTATTAGTAGAATAAAATTTGGCCACACTTGCCATGCAACTCACCCAGCTAGATTTGGCATTATACGTCGTACCTCTGTCAAATTTGTAATATCGAAGAAGACCTAAGCCACATATTTTTTAATTGCGCCAGTCACATAGATTCATGCAATGAACTGTATGGGAATTTATTGAAGTTAAAAATCGAAACTCCTTTTAGTATTTCAAGTTTATTATATTTAAATAATTTCGCCGTCATAAATCTACTTTTTCATTTTATAAACAGTAGCAATATCAGGATTTAGTTTTAGCTTTGTTCCTCTGTTTATCCTTAATTGTCTATTTTACCTTCTACCCGAGACCCTCCTGTGTTGTGTAATTTGCAAGTGGCCTTGACTGGCCCCTAGGCCTGAAGTGAGTATCCCTGTTTATTCCAATCGCGTTCTTCTAAAATTTTTTTTAGTGTTAGA
This sequence comes from Rhamnusium bicolor, assembly GCA_029963845.1. Taxonomy (NCBI): domain Eukaryota; kingdom Metazoa; phylum Arthropoda; class Insecta; order Coleoptera; family Cerambycidae; genus Rhamnusium; species Rhamnusium bicolor. The sequence goes on from JANEYF010005105.1 coordinate 22,102, forward strand.
ATTAGGTTTAGCTTAGTATCAATTTTTTAAATTAAATAACTTGTACGCCTGGCTGAATGGACTACATCCTCAATGACAAAAAAAAATCTTTTTAAAAAAACATTGCTCTATTTTTCCCACTCTTATTTGACTTCCAATTGTTTTTTGTTGAAATTTTCGAAATCCATGGAAAAATATTATAAGTTACGTTAAACATTTGTATTTCCAAAGACAAGGCAAAAAATTGGGGCGAGAACATTATATTAATCATCCCGTACGTTAGGTTAGGTTAGGTTAGGTTTGTTGTGAATGGGTCTCAGTAGACCCTCCACTGCGACCATCAGCAGGCCTATTGTGGCTCACGCCTAATTATATTTCACCCAATAAGTTCAGTCTCTTAATGAAACTGATAACTTTATTGGGTGAGAATGTGTCCAGATCCTCTGGCTGCAGTTGCCCCTTGCCAAATATTGAGAATCGGATCCTCTCCACAGCGGGACAGGTGCATAAGATGTGGTCTGCCTACTCATCATCCTTCAGGCATAGACAGCACTCGGCGTTTTCCGCTAGGCCGAGTTTATGCAGATGATAGTTTAGTCGGTAGTGCCCGGTATATAGGCCTGTTAGAGTTTTCAGCTTTACCCTGTTTAAGTGTAAAAGTTTCTTAGCTCTTGATTTCAAAGGGTATTTTATAAACGCCCTCGAATAAACTAATTCTGGTAACTCTTGCCAATACTGGAGAGTTTTCCTTTCAGCCCAGGTTGAGATAGCCATCTTCGCAGTACTTGAAGATATGCCAAGTATTGGTTCTGGTCCGAAGAATCGTGATCCCGCTCCTTCTCTGGCTAAGGAGTCCACTATTTCGTTACCTTCCATACCAGAGTGGCCGGGTATCCAGACCAGAGTCACTTGTTGTTTTTGCTCAAATGATTTAGAGCTTTCTGACAATTCCATACCGTTTTGAAGTTACACCGGTAGGTGCCAAAAGTTTTTATAGCTGCTTGGCTATCTGAGAAAATTTTGATGCATATATTCCAGCCTTCGTACACACAGTTCAATGGCATAAACCTCAGCCTGAAAAACAGTTGCATTAGTACCTAGGCTTGAGAATATCCTCACCATTGGTCTGTAGCTATGTACTCCGGCTCCTGTTCCCTCGAGAGTACTGAAGTCGTGTGTAATCCCGTACGTTAACTGAACTACCACTAACTTCTTACATTTCGAATAAACTGTTGAAATTATTGTCGTGAGCGACAACAATAATAGAGACAAATTTCAGTTTGGCATACCCAAGTTGAATATTGTGTAAAGTTTGCATTTGATGCATCAGCGTTATTGGATAAAAAAACTTGAACGGTTTTATGTGAGCAAGGGTAGAGTATGAAGTAATTATGTGATCAGTTACAATAGAATCAGAATAAATCGTATTTTTATAACTAGTAATTAAAATTCTGTTAAAATATACCCGTGGCTGGGAGGATGAACGAGTACGGATGGAACTCAGCATGCAGTCACCTGTAATCCTTGGTATATTTTGGCTCAAGTTGGCCTAAATAACTGATGAGCTGTAAAAAGTAAGGCCAAATGCATTTTTTGTGGTTTAATGAAAACTCAAAATCTTAGGCGCGCCTCTAAATGTACAATCAGAGTTTTGATTAAAAAGAAAACTGTTCTTTTTGTTTCTCTCTAATCTGCCTTCTTTCTGGAACTTCTATGAAAATTGTGGCATATTTTCATTTCGTCTCCCAGTAATAAAAGTTTTTTGCTCTAATGTCGACATATTTAAAAAAAATTTGTATCTCACGAAGCGAAATGATGGAACTATTAGTAATTTGACAGGTCAACAAATATCAGATTTTGTTCATGAGCGTTAATATTAAACTGCAATATTTACACTTCTGTAAATTATACAGTGTGGTGACAATGTATGGAACAAATCCAATAAAACTTTCCAGAAAAGATTTCGCAAAAAATCCTCAGATAGGTCAATTTTGTTTTTTAAAATAATATATTTCCTGATAGATGGCATTCTTTGATTATGTTTTATTTTCGAGCTATAACGTCATCAGCATTTTTTTGATTCTGTTATTGATTTGCTATTGCTATTCATTATTTATAATATAAATTAATTTTAAAACGATAAAAATTTTTACTATTTTTTTAATAAAATGAACGCTCCAATACTATTCAAATAAAATCATCATAATCAGATGAAAGTAAAAAATAAATAAGAATGAATATATTGATTAATTAATATTTGTTTTCAATCGTCAATTCAGTAACAGGAACGTAGAATAAATCCATAACATAACCTAACTTATTCGGTTTCTGCCGATTTTTATTTTTTAAAATATTTAAATGTCGAAGTTTTAAAACAGGTACAAATAAAATTTTGTACCTACAGAATTTAAAGAAGCGTCTAGCCATACATGCGTATAATATAAGATCAAAATATCTGATGTGGCCTGCACATAACTTTCTTATACCAGTATATATTGGCTTGATACAGTAGACATAATTTATAATCTTTCATCAAGAATATTTTTTTTTGTAAAGAAAAATATAAAAAAGTTTGGGTCCCGTGAACCTCCTTTCAGCTGGCCAATTTTTCTCATCACCGAATTTATCATTGTCGTTGGCATTTAGAATACGTGTACCAAATTTGAAAGCTTTATCTCAAAAATTGTGGCTGCTGTCGCGATACTACAGACATGCAGACAGATTTTTTCCATAAAATTATGGTTTTTCATTATAATTCGTCAAGATTCGTCCAGAAATGCAATATATTTTTTTTAAATTTTTTTCCCGAAATTGTACAGAGATTTATAATAAATTACCCACCCGTTTTCATCGTTATTATTGCCTAGAAAAGACAGTTTTAAATAAAAGTTCTGTGGTTATGACTGAATTTTGTTAAAATGCTATCAAAAGTACAGTAGCATGCAGATTTCAGGGGACACAAAAAGTAATATATTTTTTTAACGGGAATACCCTGTATATTATTAAATTCTTGGAATGATCCTTTGTTCCTGATTTCAAGAATATACCATATGTTACCCCTACCGTATACCGTTTTTGAGTTAATAAACGTCGAATATCTTAATTAAACTAGTTGCTGTAAATATGGAAAAGTTAACATTATTAAAGTGAGCTATGAAAATGACAACTATTATGTTTGATAAGTGACATTTCTTTAATGAAATAATCAAAATGGTTTACAGTGAGGAAGAAAAGAACCAAATATTTACTTATTATATACAAAATAACAAATCGTCCAACACCATCAGAAAATATGTTCAAAAATATTTACCGAAAGGTGAATAATACCTCCAGTTTTAGTAGAAAAAGCGTGTAGTTCAAGCAAACCAGGTAGAACAGCTAGATATACTGCTTCATTTCGAAGGTAAGCCCATCCATATTTATTCGCGAATAGACTTTTTTGAAACATTGTATTTTTTAGAAAATTCTGAATGTAGCATAAATAATGCAGTCGATCAATTAGGTAAAAGTTATTCCAAAATCCAACGTACGTTAAAAAATAACAACTACAAACCATATAAAATTTTACCCGTACAAGTTTTAACAGAGGCTCATAAAAGGAAAAGGCTTTACTTTTGCCGCCAAATAATTCAAAAGTTGGATGAAGATCCCGATTTTTTTACTAAAATATTATGGACTGATGAATCATCCTTTTCTACGGCAGGAGTTTTTAATAGGAAAAATCGAAGGTCATCGGAAAACAAGCACAACAGAAAAAGATTGGTAAATCAAATAAAAAATCAAGAAGAAAAACTGTTAGCGTTTGGTGTGGAATTTTCAGAAACAAAATTGTTGGTCCTGTATTTTATGATTATACTTTAACTGAAATTACCTATCTGGAAATAATTATCCCAGAAGCAGAACATATTCTTTTGCAATATTTTCCGGAAGCCGAACTTGATGATATGATTTGGATGCAGAATGGGGCAACTTCGCTTAGTATCCTACCCGTACGAGATCATTTGAATAATGTATTCCCAATATGGATAGGGAATAATGGACCTATTAAATGGCCTCCTAACAGTCCGGATTTGACCCCTATGGATTAATTTTTTTAAGGATTTCTAAAAGACATTGTCAATAATATTTATAATAATAATAGTATTCAAGTCATTAATGACAGGATTCGACTTGAAATAGACAATCTGAATGTAAATAATGAAGCCGTTTCCGGTGAAATTATAAATATAAGAAGCTGTTATCAATTATGCATTGGCAATAATGGTGGACACATCTAACATCTTTTATGAGTTATCATTTATTTATATTTAAATTTCCTAAATAAATCTTTGTTATTTATTTTGTATAAATATTTGGTTTTTTTCCTCCTCACTGTAAATTATTTTGATTATTTCATTAAAGAAATGTCACTTATCAAACATAATAGTTGTCATTTTCATAGCTCACTTTAATAATGTTAACTTTTCCACATTTACAGTAACTAGTTTAATCTAGATATTCGACGTTTAATAACTCAAAAACGGTATATGGTAGGGGTAACATATGGTATATTTTTGAAATCAGGAACAAAGGATCATTCCAAAAATTTAATAATATACAGAGTATCCCATTTAAAAAATATATTATTTTTTTGTATCCTCTGAAATCTGCACGTTACCGTACTTTTGTTAGCATTTTAACAAGATTCAGTCATAACCACACAACTTTTATTTAAAACTTTTTTTCTATAGACAATAATAACGATGATAAGGGGTGGGTAATTTATAATGAATTATCCAGTACCTTTTTCTTCTTTCATTCATTGTTTCTTCTGGTCGTATCACATTCACCAAATTTAATATGTCACCTAAAATGTTGTTGAAAATCTTAATTACCGAAGTTGGGAAGTCTCCCAATAATACGTTTTGAGTTATCGTGGCCACACACATACACACACACGAATCGACAGACATCATTCAGAAAATAGAATGGAATGAGGAGGGTTCAAAACATATATATCAAAGTCTCGAAGTGGAAAAAAATCACGATTACGATACTTCCTTAAACTAGGTATAAGAAAGTAAAATCAATAAGACGTTTAATTTGTTAAAAACTCTTTTTATGAGGCATTTTATTTATTGAAGAACCTCGCCTTTTTAATGTCCTGCCCAATGATACAAAGAAAATACCAAATATAAATAGTTTTATTAAAATATGTGGATCTTACATGTAAGCAATACTTAAATTTATATTTATATATTAATTTTGACTGATGTATAAGCTTTGCTAACATAAATAAATAAATAATAAGAAAAATGAACAACGTACTTGATGAAAACTTATGCGTTTATTTTCTGTTTACCAGCCACGATTTTAACATTTTTGAAAAATATCCATGTGAATAAAATTGGAACGAATCATTTCAGAAAAAAATATGCATAGGCATTTTTTGCTTAATTTCATTTATATTTTACAATCCTGAAATTATTTTGAATGTCTAATCATTTGACAAATCATCTCAATCAGCTGTACAATATTTTTTCTCGCGATGAATGTTCCTTCTATTTACAATGGAAATGTCAATAAATATAATTACCGATATAGGTCCGATGAAAATCATTTTGATTTAGGGAGCACGATAATCAAGCTTCATAGAAAATTAATGTGTGGACTGGTATTTTAAGGGATCACATTATAAGGCTTATAAAAGCTAATTTAAACAAGGAATGATATCGTGAACTTTCATGTAAATTTTATGACATCTGAAATTTTTGAAAATGATAAGAATTTAGACGAAAACTTTGTTATTGAAATTTTTCATACATATAGTACTGATTTTTTTTTTTTTTTTTTGCCTATTTTCAAGTTGGTAGTATATTTTTATTACATAAAAATGAACTATAATAAATAAAAACCATAATTATCGCCCGTATTTAACAACAAAAATAAAACATCGGGGCTTGCGGTAAAAACAATTTTACCCTCTCTTCAATAATAAAAGAGGAAATGAATTGCTCCAGTTAACAGTTCACCCTGTCTGCCATACGTGGTATTCCTTTTACGGTTTATAATTTTTAAATTATCCACGTGGTTTTTGTTCCAGTAATACTGCAAGTTTTCGATTTTACTCGACCGAGTCTTTTTCGTCCTAGCAACGAGTCTCCTCGAGAGTCAACGACACCAGTCGATCGCTTGCTCTGAATTCGGTCCAGATACAGATTAACGGAGGCTGGGTGCCACAAAAGGGGTGTGTTATATATTTTAGTAAAATGTTTATATTTTATGTGTATATAGTACACTCTCTTTTGTATCTAGTTTTGTTTAACAGAACCGTGAATCCCGTGTCGATTTTTTTAAAGCATTTTATAACTAATCAACGTCGGGCTAGTGATTTTAAATATCTATAAGTTAAATAAATATTGTCATTTTTTGTTTAATTACAATTAATATCAATTTATTAGTTTTGAAGTAATCACTGAATTCCGTGGTTTTTTTTCTTTAAACAATAATTATGGAACATACGTGTTTAAAAATTTGGCATTATTTAATAAAACGATATTTTTCGAAAAACACTAACATAACCCCGTTTTATAAAAAGACATTATGAAGTCAATTCAGGTTATTAATAAGTAGTGTCGTTTTTTTTTTCATTTAAATGAGAAGGGGAATGTCGTGGGAATCCTTAAATTCCCAGGAATACGTTAGGTATGTACTTATATTTATATATTAGATATAATCTTTTAAAAATAACTTGTGTGAAATGTATCTTGTTTTCTCATTCCATTTAATTGTTGTTTCATATTGTTAATATTATATAGACGAGTTATAACTTGTGTCATGTTAAATATATTTTTATCAGATGTTATTTTCAAATTCTTCAAAAATAAGTCCTTTATGCCATCTTCCTAGAATTAATAATCTTTTAATTGCATTAAGAAAATAATATATAATGCTACGGTCTACCTGACATAAGGTCAAACTCTGAAAATTCAATGTTCAGAATTTACAGCAGGTGGTTTACAGTATGATTTAGAAATTGTATTCAAGAAGTACATTTTTCAATAATTTATCGATAAAAAAAATTAAGTGAACATAGTGTTATAATTATTACATAAGTACACTACATTATATGCCCGTATAATGTGGTATATGGTAGAGTCCATGTTCTATAACATACTATACACTTCTTGCGAATGGGTTGATTAGATCTTGTATTTAAAAGTTATAGTTTTGTTACATTTCGGAGATATGGTTGACCCTCCTGTATTTGTGTATGTATGACAAAAAGTCAAGTTTCTCCATCAAACCATATTGAATAAGAAAAAACTAAAAATTCACACTTTAAAATTTTGCAGTGAATTATTCAACTCTTGGGGCTCTCCGAATACTACACACTACACAGTATTTTCATTATTTGCATCAAGTAGGTTTACGTCATACTTGCAATTGCAGTTAAAGGTCCATTATTAATTTTGTATTTTCATTGTGCAATTTAATTTTTGTCACTACATTTTCTTTTTTGATTTAATAGATTTAAAATATTTTTTTGTTATTTGTAGTTTATGAATAAATGTTGTTTCTATCCAAATTTTATTTGTAATACAGTAAGTTACCTATTCAAAATATAGCGTAAGCCTACTTGGTGCAAATAGTGAAAATATTGTGTAGTGTGAAGTATTCTAGTTTTAATCCTTAAATATCTCAAAAACGGTTGATTTTAGAGACTTCAGACAAATATAATTTAAATTAAAAATGTCCGTATAGCTGTTACGAAAAAAAAAAATAGAACAAATTATTATCATTTAATGTATTTTATTAAACGCCCTGTATAACTTAGATCAAAACTACTATGAAATTATGATTCTTCACCATAAGAAATATGATTATAATTTTTGAGTTGCGCCCAAAAAAATATTTAAAATAAATTAATTCAGCACCGTGTTCTCATTAACTAGGCATCTTTGACTTAAGAACGTTTGGTTAAGTCTTCATACTTTGAGCCAAAGAATCTCTAGTTACTTTATGACCCATTCTTCAACTCACCCTGTATATATTTGTGATTATCTTTTACATTTTGTATGTCGATATTAATTAAATACCTAATTAAAATCGATATACAAAACGAACGGGATAATCACAATTATATGTAACCATGCAATGTAAAGAAAAAAAAATAAATATAGTTTAAAAAAACTAAAAAACACGCTTTTAAAGCACATCAAACTAAAAAAGTGAAAAATAATTATTAATATAAACTGAAAACAATAATGAACGAAAAATACTAGTATTATTGTGAAAAAAGCGTGGGTTGCTCGATATACGAAAAATATGGCACAAAGCGCCCCACGCTTTTTTCACAATAATACTAGTATTTTTCGTTCATTATTGTTTTCAGTTTATATTAATAATTATTTTTCACTTTTTAGTTTGATGTGCTTTAAAACCGTGTTTTTTAGTTTTTTTAAACTATATTTATTTTTCACTTTTTAGTTTGGTGTGCTATGAAAGCGTGTTTTTTAGTTTTTTTAAACTATATTTATATTGCTTATTGATGCTGATATTATAACATATTACGATCCAACAGATACTTCTGAAAAAAAATATATGTATTTTTTTTCAACCATGGGATTTGAACTCACGCCCGAGGAGTCCGTCGTTTCGCGTCGACTAAGACTCAATTCAATTCAATTCAAAACAATTTTATTAATAGTTAAAGAAAACAATGTATATGGTCCTCGCTCGACACCCGGTCCATTACCAACCTAGCATCCCCGCGTAACGTGGCGACGGGGCAATTGTTAGGTCGGGCGGAGCGGGGCCAGTCCGGACTTAAAACTAAAACATTAACAACAAATACAACACCTAAAAAAAACATTTTTAAATTGTATAATAACTCCGAAAACGAGAAAACAAAGACGCATGCAAAAGCTTGCGCCGTTGATATAAGACTTTAAAATAATGCAAAAAAGAATATATAAAATTGTATAAATTTGTATATAATAATTTTGAATTTTGACGATACTTCGACGAGCCAAACTGTCACAGTAAAAAGCTCGCCTCTAAACAATACTGAATTGGGAAGCGGGAATGTCCAACTCCGCTTATTTTTGAGTATTTAATGATATTTCATGTATATGATAATGTGCCGCAATTTACTGATGGTTTGCTTATAATTTGGAATAAAATTTTTGTGGAATATTTGATAACAAAAACGAACAAAAAAGAAAATAAGAGAAAAGTGAGAACAAAATTTGGAATTTTGGCGCCCTTTTATAATGTGGGAGTGTCCTCCCATTTTGTGGGAGGACCGTGGTCTAAAGATGTTGTCCGAAAATTGGTAACGTTTGGTACGGTAATTTGTGTTTTATTCGAAATGGCGCGTTATACTCCCTTATTTGTGTAATGATGGCGGTTAGTGGACAATCAGATAGTTTAAATTCGTCAAATTTTTGTGAAGTATCTCTGATATAATCCACTATGGGTACAATGTCGTTGCAAAGTTGTCGTAATTCCCTTATGGGGGTATATCTTGTTGAGTTACTTATGAGGCGAAGGAATTTGTTTTCCAGTACCTGCAACTTGTGCCTTAGTCCGCTCGGCCAACGACCGAACTGAGAATCACGGAATGTACTTACAGTATTAAACTTCTTGCTCTCACGCAACGGATACGTGAGGAAAGGACTGGCGATCCTGATCAGGATAATGATATAAACTTATCAAATTATTGTATTGTTACCGGTTCTTCGTAAGTGTACAAAGTCTCAATTAAATCTGTCCATTTAAAGTGGGTCAAAATCGAGTCCAAAGAGTCGGTTACAAACAAACAAACTCACAAACAAACATACAGGTGAAGCTAATAAAAGCGTGATAAAAAGATGACAAATAAGTATCCATGTATCGGTTGAGCATATTTTCATTTTGGTATCTTTTAGGAGCTGGAGTTAGTGTCAGCCACAATGAAAGACCGATTTGTCAGTCAACAATCAGCGACGTAGAAAGTATCATTTTTAATTTAAAATTTAATTCTCAAGGCTGAGAATGATAAAATGATGAAATATTGTTCATCATTTATTTATAAACACATAGCCCATATTAACAACTGCTGTTTGGAGACAGGTTATTTCCCTAATGAATGAAAACAGTCATTAACTAAACCGTCAGGGAAAAACAATCCTTTGGAATACTCTAACTTAAGATCTATTATCACCATCGTTGCTGATTTATCTAATATTTTAGAAAAAGTTTTTCAGGCTCAAGTGTAATGTAATTGATAATAACATTATCTCTAATTTACAGTCCGGCTTTCTAAAAGGACAGCCTCTATTCTTGCAAATATTACGGACAATATTTTTTGTTCTCTTGATAAAGGTGAAACAACCGCTCTTATACTTTAAGACTTTTTGAAAGTTTTTGACACTTTAGACCACTCCTTATTACGTGCGGAATTAGCTCATTATGGTTTGACATAAATTCAGCAAATTTCTTTAGGTCATATCCTCGGTTGTCGTGAGCAAACAGTAACTTCAAATGATGTATTATCCAACACTCATCTCATTACGTCAGGAGGGCCTCAAGGATCAGTTCTGAGAACAATTTTATTCATAATAATAATAATAATAATAATAGTATGTAGGGGGTAGACCAGACACCAGTGCTGCCTGACGTCCCCGGAGATATTGAGTCCGTTGTCGAGAACAAAAAATGCCAGATTTACTGGAACTACTCCTTCCCGACGGTCAGGCTAATTCAAGCCAACAAGCCTGACATAGTCCTCCTCGACCATCAACTCAAGATGATGTATATCATCGAGTTCTCGGCACCTGCGGAGAAAAACATCACCTTGAAGGAGGAGGAGAAATGGACCAAATACCGCGATCTCCGGTACGAGCTCCAATTGCTGTACCCAGGCTACTCGGTAAAAATGGTCGTCTTTATAATCGGTGTACTAGGAGGGATAAATCCTACGCTGCTCTCGGAACTGAAGATCATACCGGCCTGCCAAAAATCAGCCGAGTGGCTGGCAGGCAAAATGCAGAAGGCAGTCATTCTGGGTTCTCTCCGTCTGCTTAGGGCACATGATTCTGGTATCTACAGTCACTAACCCTGCGGGATGTGGGGAGTGGCTGTAGTTAATGCGCCGGCGCGACAACTGTGAGGCGTCGGAGGCCACGGGAGGACGGTCCGGCATCGGATAATCAGAAAATAATAATAATAATAATAATACGAGCCCCATGTGCTGTACCCAAGCTATTCGGTCAAAATTGTCGTCCTAATTATCTGTGTACTCGGAGGGATAATGCCTACGCTGCTCTCGGAACTGAAAACCATACCGGACTGCTAAAAATCAGCCAAGTGGCTGGCAGGCCAAATGCAGAAGGCGGTCATTCTGGGTTCTCCCCGTCTGCTTAAGGTACCGATTCTACTGTCTACAGTCACTAACCCTGCGGAATGTGGAGAGTGGCTGTAGTTAATGCGCCGGTGCGACGCCCTTGAGGTGTTGGATGCCACGGGAGAACTGTCCGGCATCGGACACTCTGAAAATAAAAATAATAATAATAGTAAAAGTCTTTATTTAATAATTAGTAATACATGAATATATAACTATTTACCAAAAGGACGAGAATTTTACATCATTAGCTATTCTTACACATAACTCAAAATAAATCTAATACAAAAAAAAATAACAAAAAAAAATAAGTATATAAGAATGAAAGTGAAAAGAAAAATTATTTTATGTTTAAAATTCTTACATCTAATCCTAACTAAATATAATACAAAAGAAAAAACAAAAAATTATAAGATTGAAACTACAAGAAAAGTTCTATATATTATACATGTTAAAATTAAATGAAGATATACCATTCACCATTTGTGAAAGAAACAGACTAAATAATACAGACTTAGAGTCTGTATCAAAATGTTCATTAACCAATGACTTAAAGCTCAATCCAAATAAGTATGTCATTTTGTGTTTTGATAATAGTACTCTGTGTACTAATCTTAGCTTAAATGTGGAAGATAAACCTCTCCCTGTTGCAAAATAAGCAAAAATTCTTGGTTTAGCTGTTGATTATGATATGCACTTCAAAGAACATATTGATAGGAGGATCACATGTTGCATTAAAATTGTTGTACACTAATATTTCCATTGTGAACTACAGATTAAGAAAAAAACTGCGCAACTCTTGTTCCTCCTGTATTAAATTATTGCAATATCGTATTTTTCTTGTTTCGATAAATTTAATCAACACCGGTTAGAAAAATACAGAATAGCTGTTGTAGATTTATTTTCCGACTTACCTATAATATATAACCATATTTCTCATAAAATGAAAGAACTTAATTGGCTTAATATAGAAAATCTTTACAAATATGATATACCACCCAGGTAATACTATTGCTCTTATTAAGATCTCCAAGGTCGCTTTAAAATTATACAATAAAACTTCGAATAAAACCAAACGATCTTCAAGGCAAGCTTAGGATCACCATAAAGCAGCTTCTAGCCAAAAAAGGGCCCATCCTAAAAGGGTCTTGAAGACTAAATTTTAAAACCATATTAAAAACCATTTAGTTTTAATTTCACATTCTTAAAGAGTTCTTCAAGGCAACCTTAAACTTATGTATTAAAACGTTTTGCATTTAAAATAAAATTGCAGCAGACTAAATTACCTTGAGAATCATTATAATTAATCCTAAAAGGGTTTTATTTTGTTTTAAAGTCGGACAACTTTATGCGTGAAATAGTTAAAACAACGGCAAGTCTCTAATGGGGCAGAGTGGTAATATTTTAAACGTAACGCATATAAAGCTGATCAAAAATAATATTCAAATGCAAACTATTCTGGTAAAAATTACCAACGGATGGCACTTTTCTGACAAAATATAATAAAATACTTCTACATAACTCGAGCGCCACCAATATAATGTTTTATTTTATTATCTAAAATTTTTTTTAAAAATATCGTCAATTTTTATTTTGCATCTAAACATCCAAATGCATTTTTTTTATTAAATTGCATGTTTGGACACACCGTCCTTCAGTTATTTAAGAGGATGTAAAGCGCATATATTTCAATAATATTTTTTTCTTTGGCTATTGAAAATATTCATCATGGCGGGTCTGTATTTTATATAAAAAATGGCGTGGTCTAGATAAAAACTGATTGCAAGTTAATAGAACATTTTAAATCTTACAAGACTTAAAATAGCGTTTTATTTACCACTTTAAGTACAATTACTCTCCCAGACATTTATTTACTCTTCCTTTTAAAACTGAGTTGCTTTAATATGTTCAACCTCGTGGCCTTATTGATTTAAAGGGATCTGGCGCGCGTATGAAATCCTAACCTTAAAATTGTGCCGGTTTTGTGATTGCTGGATTTAGTGACTTCGTTTTAATTTAAAATACTTGTCACTAATATTTTCCATTTTAAATATGTCTTCTAGTTTTCATTCATGCATAAAGTAGGTACACGAACTGCACTGGTTCACTAAATCAGCAATCAGTTTATTGAGCAGATGGCGTGTTTTCTCCGATTATGGAGGGGGTAGAATTAGTTTTAATAAAGTCATCAAAAATCCAACAGGCATTTCTTTTAATCAAATTGACTAAATTAAAACCTTTGAACTTTAAAATATTCTTAATTTACTCTTTAAAAAAGTAAAAACTATGTTTTAGGATTTAATGTGGAATTTCATTGAGCATATAGGCTTAAGATAAAATAGTTTTCTTAATGGGTTTTAAAGACTACATCAAGGATACTCCATAAAACTACATTAAAACCATTTGTTCCAAAATGGATTGTTTTAAAACCAACTTGCTATTTAATTCTTTAAAAAGGCAAATTAGTTTTAAAATAGCCAGTGACAAGAGTATTATAAAACTAGTATAAGATCAATAGGGCATTAGGAGCAAACAGTTTTTTTATTTTAATTTAAAGAGTGCATTAAATCCTTTGCATAAGAATCAGTGGTCTTTAAGAACTTTTAGTTTATCTTAAGGTAATTTTAAAACCACTATCATTTTATTGAACATGTTAAAGCACTTTTAAAACCTAAATAAATCAAAAGTATCTTAGTATCTTATCTTTGTGGAAAAATTATTTTTAAATGTAACATTCATAAATCAATTTTAAGGTTTGCAAATAAATTAACCATACCTAAAATATGCAAACTATTTTTATTATTATTATTTATAAAGAAATATTGTAGTAGTAGAGAAACATTTTTTATATTTCCATTCAAATATTTCTTACAATAAAATATGCTACTCAACATTTCAACCAACTGATCAAAAAATGGCACATTTTCCCTTACTCTTTATCTACTCTTTATGTTCTGTAACCGCACATGTGGTTGCCGTTGATGGGTCATCTTCTGCTCCTTAATCCTATTCACATCGAGCAGTAGAACAAATTAATCCTAAAAGTCGCGTGAAATCGACTTAGAAGGTTGAAAGGTTTATAGATGTGGGGTTACTCTGAATATACTAAAATAATTTATCAATTCGTACAATCTGTGTATATCTAAAGGATTTCACTTGCAAACATGCCAGTATTTAATATCTGTAAAATATACAGTGTGTCCGTAAAGTATGGAACAAATTCTTTATATCACGTCTATTTTTAATTTCAATTTCGCACCTTATTCTTTATTTTTTGTTATGACATCATCACTGTTTTCGTTATGACGCCATCGATATTTTCTTAAATGGAACACGCTGTATACAGGGTGAGTTTTAAATGCGTAGTTATATTTTAACCCTCAATATATTTCGTCGTGTACAATTGATTGGCACTGTCAAAAATTTTTTTTTGAACAAAAAAAAATTTTAATTTCTGATAATTTTTTTCGTCCTCCAGCCACTGACATTTTGATAGTCACTGGATAACTTTGTAAACGCCGTTCACAGAAATGACGTAACTGAAGGCAGTGTTGCTACTGCCAATTATCCTATAATTGCATACATTGCATGAATTGCAAATTTTGAATTGTTAAAAGAATTATTACCCTTTTGTCACGGGCATTTTGTGTGACGATATTAGACTTATTTAATATCAGTGTAGACGCCGCACCAAAACAAATGTAATAGTTTATAAAATATTAAGCTCTTTTTAAGAAAGCATGATATCCAACACACTGGCCGAAAATAAGAAATAAACTTCAAGGCGGCCAAGGCGCGATTGATTAGTCCTTTGTGGTGGAAAGTGACACTTGTCACTTGTAGCTTGCTCTTAAAATAAAAGGTGTTAAAAGTATCTGTTTATCTATTTTTCCTTGTAAAATTAGGTAATCCCGACACTTTTTTTTATAAATAAACAGAACTCGTCCCCCGTAAGCACCAAATATTAAAAATATGCAATACTTTTTCTGTGTATTTTAAATTATTATTATTGTCTCTAATTCATAGTTTGTTTAATATGGTTCATTTCTAAAAATGAATCAAAGTTGAAAATCATTTTAAAAAGACGCATTTACTTTAAAAGAACGAAAAAGCAGATTTGTTTACTTACGTAATACAACAGTTACTACATGAATACCTATATCATATGGGCTTGAAGTTTGGATAGCATTCCATAGCCGTTTTGCTTGTCTAGCATTTTCATCTACTTGAAATTATGCCTTTAACATATCCAGCATTAAAATAATAAAATTAGTCGCTATGGTTAATCACTAATTTTCACAAAATAAACCACCAAAGGAACAAATTATAAATAATAAATTTCGGTAACACAGTAACTCAAAACTTCGATTCATAAATTTAATCACAAAATAGGACTATAAATAACGGTATTAAACACATTTTTTTAAATTCTAATGCAGACAGGTACACGAACGTCGCGAACTATCAACATCACTGGTTTTTACATGGGGTGTAGTGTTGCCAGATGTGTGAGATTTCACATAGGTTATAAATTTCATTATAAATAAATCATGATGCTTTTCAAAAAATTTCTGTTGACCTAACTGACCGTTAATTCAGGTAACTGAGCATTGAAAAAAACGGGTCTTACCATCCCAACAGAAACAACAGATAGCAGCAAAAGACTATTATTTATTTGGGCTTGCACATCTAGCGCTGTTAACGCGAGGTTCCGATTTATAAAGATCCACGTACCTACACAGTATAAAATTTAATTCAGTTTACCCTTTTTTAATGGAACTGACCGAGGTCGGGGCTGACGACCTAAATTTAACTTTTTTATCAACTCTTGCTAATATTGGTGTAAAATGGTAAAAATTTTTAAATAATAGTTTTGTTACTTAAAAAAAGTGCAGGTACACAAGGAAAATAATGGTATAAATACCATGAAAATGGATGTCTGGCAACACTGATTAGGTACGTAGTTAGATATGCGACGCTAATATCCCAGTTCACATTATGGCGTGGTTGATTATGTATCATGTAATGACCTATCCCGAATAAAGTGCTGTTTTCTCAAGAAAAAAAATCTTTTTTATAAAAAATGACGTATACTATCCTCCTAATCGTCCAGAGTATTATGGAGGAATAAAATGCCAACTGTTGGGTATGACCAGTGTAAAAAGTGATAAAAGTGTGTGAAAATATTGCAAATTATTTTCCATCACCTGATATTGTGTTGCACCTTCAGTGTTTTACTATTAGAGGATAATTAAAATAGTAGAGAGCTGATTTATTCTTTGAACACCTACACATTTCAAATTATTGTAATAGCAGAGGGTAAGTACCTACTTCTTAAAAATAATAATCCTTTTATAAACTTTGAAAAAACGAGATGGGAACATTAAATTCCTCTCGAGATTCCCTAAAAAGTTTACTGTTCATTGGAAAATTTAGTTTTAGTTGTATATTCTATATGAAACGCTTAAAAAGAAATGTTGATTGGTGCAAGAAAAAGTCAAAATTGTATATTTCTCACATTGAAAGGTATTTCAAAATGTTTAAAAATTATTTCAAGCGGAGCAATTAATCTTTTAAGTAGCTAATTATTTCATCCAATGTTATTATAAATTCGGGAATGAACCTAATGCTAGGGCTCGGTTTTTCAATCGTGGCGTGGGTTAGCTAAACTCACACTTTTAGAAATCGAATTTTTTCAATTTTACATTTGTTTTGGAAGTGGTTATAGCAACAAATATTTTATGCTAAAGTAACTTTTAGTTGAAGTGGTTTGTATTAGAATCTCATCGATTTTTGTGAAAATATAATGCTAGGTAACCTTCAACTTATGTTACCTCACGATTGTAAATCGTGCCTAGGTGAGAGAATTGCATAAGATATGCGGCAACGTTGCTTCAGTCCATTACATCATTTTTGCTAAGATATAGAATGTTTCCAGTAACCAGCAGTTCCAAAACAGTTTCATCATATTTTTTTGAAAGTCGATAACTCAGTTACACGTGGGAATTAAAAAAAAATGTGTCAGAGGGTTTCTACAGATGTCAAGAATCGGTGGTTTAAATATAACTACACACTTAAGACTCACCCTGTATATATCTTTATTTTTGGATTCTGCATCAACAGCTGATTTAAAAAAATTTATCACACTCTCGATCTAAAATTGATAAGTTGAAAGATACGGCCATTTTGAATATAACTATTTACTAATTTTTCGTGTTTTGTTTGAACAAATAATAATCACTAGAACTAATGGTTAGTTAATAATAAAAACAATTTGTAGTAAATGTTTCAACTGTACTTCTTGTTGTAGCTGACAGTATCCTAAGTAATGAATAAAATGTTGCTGAACCTTGCTTATAGTTTCCTGAGAAATGTTGTTTATTTCTGTTCTAATTCTTTCTTTTAATTCAACAATATTTTCCGGTTTGGGTTTATTAACTAAGTTTTTTAGATGACCCCACAGAAAATAATCTAATGGTGAGGTCCGGTGACTTTGGTGTCCATTCGAGGGGTCCACGTCTACCAATCCACCTATTCTGAAATAATTGGTCAAGAGATCTTCGAACGTCTGCTGCATAATGGGGAGGAGCAATAACGTTGGGATAAGATAGCCCATTAAAAATTGGAGCTATGCCGGTCAGTTCCATCCTAAAAATAGACCTTTTATGGATACTGTGTGTGCTGTTTCCGCATCCATCGGGGGTTTTCCCTTGCCCAGTATCTACAATTCTGATGATTCACTTCACCATTTAATTTGAAAGTGCATTCATCGGAGAAAATAATATTTATTACCATTGCACATATTCATCATTGTTTCACAAAATGGTATCCTTCGATTTGGATCATCATCACTTAGTCTTGCACAAGCTGAATCTTAAAGGGATACCATTTTTCTAATTTTAATACTATTTATACTGATGTTTTAGTAACATCATAATGGCGACTTACCTGGCGAACACTGGTATGTGGATTTTCTTCAACAGCTAGTAAAATATTTAATTTTGTATCCCCGTCAACACCTGGGCGACCTGTTTTGGGCAAATCTTCCACCGTACCAGTCTCTCTATTTTTTTTTTTAATTTTACTCACTGTCGATTGAGTTGTGGGTCGTTCTGGATATTTAGTATTAAATAAATTACATACTTCTTGTTGAGTTCGCATCCTATCACCATACCCAATCATCGTAAGAATTTCAGTTCTCTGCTTTACAGATACACTCATGTTATAAATTAAAATAAATCGACAATTATTAAGAAACCACTACTGGGGTAAAGTATTATTAAGTGATTCATTGTTAAAGACGATAACGATAAGACAAAAAAAAACAAAAACTGGCCTACTTCAAAAATTATTAAAAAAATGTGTTTATTTTACTTTTTTTACTTGTTTTTTTTTAATGGTCTTCCAACTTATCGATTTAAGACCCTAAATGTGATACATATTTGGAAACAGCTGTTGAGCAGAATCAAAAAAAATAAGAAATATACAGGGTGTTCTATTTAAAAAATATTGGTGACGTCATAACGGAAACAGTGATGACGTCATAACCAAAAATAAAGAATAAAGTGCCCAATTGAAATTAAAAATCGACGTATCCGAGGATTTTTTCTAAATATTTTGGTTTAAGAAATAAAGAATTTATTCCATACTATAAGGACACACTGTATGTGTATTTTAAAAGTGTTGTGAATATTTTAAGAATTTATTCTTAAAGTAAATCAGATAAAACATTCTAATGGATTAAGTTTAGAAGTTTCGGTTCTGATTCCGATCCCTTTTACATCCTCTTTCAGGAATGTTTTATTACCTTTTATGGTTGACCTTAATAGTCGTAACCTTTTTCAAACACATATTATGATTTTATTTTGTCGTTTTGTTTTTTAGCTTGTCGATATAAATTTCTTTTTTGTTAAAAAAAAATAATAATAATAATAATAAACTTTTGAAATGGAAGTTTCAATTCATTTATCACTGAATACAGAGTATCTGTGGTAGCCACGTGACCCCTTCAGTGTGAAGTGTCATCAACAAACACTACCTGTTATCGAGATCGCGAAAGAATGCCATTGCGTTAGTCAATTTCATGCTTGTTAAAATGACGTCCAGATATAAACAAAATTTACTCGTTGACAGGTGAAAGGGTAAAACTTTTCTACAATTGCTTGTAGGTTTTAACAATTACATTTAAATTAATTAACGTCATTAAAAATAAAAATGTTGTCTGATGGCGTTCTAGAAAAAGGATTTTGTATGTATTTTTAAGAATCATTATTGTTACACATTGAAACGTCATACCTTTTGTCTTGAAGATTAACTATCGCTAATTCTGGAAAGATTTGTTTTTTGTATACAAAAATCACTAAAATAAAGAGAACGGCAACAATCAAACTCAAAAATAAATAATTCCAAATTTGACAGCTAACATTCAGAAACAGGAAAAGATGAAACAGGTGACAACGACGCTAGTCAAAAGCGTTCAGTCATATTGATCGATATTGTTCTCGCTTGTTACTGAGTCGTACGAAATCAGGCCGTCTCTTTCTTTTTCGTTAACGAAGTTAGGTTTTCGTATAACGCATCAAGAACGTTTGAGATATTAACAGTCACATATTCAGTCACACTTCCTTGCGATGTCTCTCTCGTTTTATTGTTCTGTAAACAAAGAACGCTTGAACAACATAAGTTGTAGATTAGAGATAAATTTGTGATATACCGGCATTCTTTCGTGATTTCGATTATATTTACATGCAAATTGTCGAACTGACCGCAAGTTTTATGTAGGATGTCCCAGTTTTAAGGGACGGTCTTTACATGCTTGAAAAAGGTAATTTATAGTAGAAAAGTTCTTATTACCATACCCTCTATCTCTCTTATTTTAGGAGATACAGGGCGTAAAACGTTTTAACTTCTGTCAATTTTTTTCCCTATATCTTTTGAGGTAAACGAATTAATAATTTGAAATTTGGTATATTTTCTAACTACACTAAATTGAATGTCGTATACCATTTTCATGAAATATACTACGAGGAGTGAGCTTTTTCAGGCCGGCCAACCACTAAATCTTTACAAAATTCTTTTGAGCTACTCCACTGTCGTTTTTATGATACGGTCATTTTGAGGAGTCGTCCTTTGGTAAATTTTTTAATCTATCATAGTTTTTTCTGTGATATCTAGTTTAGGAGTCACAGCTTGATATGCGTACCAAGAACTTACTCTGGGTATAGGTACTGACATACTAATAATAGGATAATTAGAGCCTAACACTAACTATTATTCAACTCTTACATTATTTGTAATTACTAGGGCTGTCAAGAATGTTCCGTGGGATAGTGGCGTACGTGAAATTAACTAATATCAGAAACAATAAACTGTTACAATTTATAACAATGTATGTAAAACTTACCCTCTTAACTAGCTTGATGAACTAGCTTGCTTATCACAAACTGGAGAAGATGTGTAGCCATTTTGCAGCATTAGGTATGTTTCTATGGTTGTCTCCATGAGTGATGTTCGCTTTGGTGAAAATATATTATATTTTGAAAACGACCGTTCGACATCTACTGATGTGTATAAGCATACGTAAAATAGTCTTTGAACACACTTACGGATCCCTTAATTTGGTAAAACCGGTGTCTTTATTTAATACATTTGCGAACTTTTCTTTAATGCGCTTATTTATTGCGTCACCTATAGCGTGTAGAAATAGATTTACTTCGTCCACTATTTGCAGTGACTCCGTTAACGACAACGAACTGTTTTCTAATTTTTTTATGCTTTCATGTAATGGTTTATAGTTCCTCGCAATATTTTTTAAAGCTATTTCAACGGAAATATCTTCGAATTTTGTCTGGCTTTCCTTAATAGCTGCAGCCACATCTGGATTGAATTGTAGTATCAGAGCTTTTATTTGTTGGAAATATTCAGCATAATAAAAAGCTGCCTGCAACCATGTTCTCCAACGTGTAAGAATCGGCTATGGTGGTTCAGGAATACCGGGATACTTGCTATGAAATGCACGGAGACGTTTAGGAGATTTAAGAAACACTTGCTATTAATGCATCCACCTCTGGAAAACCTTTTCGAATAGTTTCTTCCACAAGATGCAAAGCATGCACTTTACACGTAACATGTATAAACGTACAACATTGTTCTTGCAAAGAACGGCCTACCTAACGCATTGTCACGGCGCCATCAGTCACAAACATCAACACTTGACTTTTTGACAGTTCAAATTTTTCTAACGTCTCCAGCACCACCCTGATAATTGTTTCGCTAGTACACTGACTTAGTCTTTTGCTAGTTACTAACAGTGGAACTGTCGGTTTAAGAGGGTCCAGTACTCGTGCTATAACATTTAAAATAGATTTTTTTTTACAATCTGTTGTCTCATCAACAGATAACCACAGCAGTGAATTTTTTAATTCACATTTCATCTCATTTACCATGTCTACGTGTACAGTTGGTAGATAGTTACATAACGTTGTGCAACTTGGTAACTTCACCTGGGTATTGTATTTATTCCAGAACTCTCGAAATGGTTGTTTATCGAGTATGTGCAGCGGAACATCACAGGCAATCAGCATTAATAGTAAATCAAACATAAACTGTGTTGTCGAAGGCACGCCATTTGTTTTATTTTTATGGTGTACACTATTTACGTGAAGTCCACAATCACGCTTATCCCAGCACATCATAGAATATATCCGGGAATTCACCAATGAATTTATTCACTTTGTCAGCAAATGGCCGTTTTCTATCCCTACGTACGTCTGCCATGCTTTATTATTAAATTAGTATCAACAATACAGTACAAGAAATAAAATAAAAACACAAAAACAATATGCAATACGCCCAAGTGACTTAACGTGTACACATCTCGAAAGCTAATAATAGACTGGACTGGAGAAAAAGTTTCGCGTCAAGGTGAATGCCGGCGACAATAAGTACATCTGTAATCTACGACCATGATACACAGAAACGATTTGCAGCTTTAGTAATTACTAAAATTAGAGGTAGCGATAAATTCCAGATGACTTACGTAGATATAATATATTGTAAACACCTAGACATAATATATTGTGGACATTCCCAAACAATATGAAATGATATGATAAAATTTTCTTTGCGTTGCAAATAATCCGCAGTTTTGGCACAGAATTCTGTGGACCGATGCCCCATAGCGAGTCTATAGCGGCATACTTTTGAAAAAGCTAATATTTCTGAAAATATTACCTTAAACTAAGATCTGTAAAAGAACGCTTATTCCAAATTGAATGAAGATTTTGAAAAATTAGAATTTTTAAAAAAATTCAGTGTTGACATTACACGCCACTAGTTTGTCACATTTGGATGAACATGACTTCAAAGCACAACCTTACACGAATAAGGTATGCATACAAAAGATATAATGAAAAAATTATTTATTTTGTAAACTTTGACACTGTATCTTCCTTAAGAAGTGACATATGTCATATTTTTTCGAATCATAATAACTAGAAGAGAATTCTCCCAAAGTATTCAAGATTAAAACTTAATCACCCCGTATAGAACATCTATAATAAAATATCAAATTTGGTAAAATATAATTTAAATGATGCAGTTTGCCGATGTTCTATCAATATGTCACAGAATTCAGCAAGGAGTTCAGGTAATTTAAGAAGGTCTATACTGTTTGACTGTATGATACCAAAGAGCGTAATAAATAGCATATAAACAGATGCTTACAATAAATAAGTAGCAAGCAAACATGCCAATTCAGTAGCAAGAAGTTCTCTGCCCTTATTTTAGTTCACACCTTATCTTCAACATTTTCTATCTGCATCCTACTTTAGTCACATCCATACACACAGATTACACGTTTCCATTTATTCCTAAAACTCCGCAGTTCGATTTTTGAGTGTATCATAAACAACATTTATCTGAGATTATCGCAGCTCTTATCTTCTTCTCGAAGACTTTCGCTGTCTCAATAACTTTTCCCCAATCTATTGTTTTATTTTTATTTGACAGGTTATTTCTTTTGCAAAAGACACTTTTATAAGTTTATGTGAATCCAAATTAACGATTTAAGGATAGGAAATGACGATTAGATTGATTTTTAACAGAATGAACACTTTACAACTTGTGGGATTTACACAGAACTGGTTTCTGTGCTAAAAGTTTTAATCAACTACACGCATGTTCTCATTTCAGCATATTATAGATTATTTCGCGTAAAACTAAACATTCAACAGTGGTATAAATGTTTATATTTAAACATTTTCAAATATCCCCGACACACTGAAAGTGAAGGGTACAACGTACATGACAAAAAACATTGGTCGGGTTTCTATATTAAGTGACAAAACACTCGAGGACACTAATCAGAGATGAGATTACTTAGATCATCTGGGAAATCTCTTAGAAAACTTTCTTCACAAACACGTTTAATAACCAGAGAGCCATGCGAGGCCAACGTGCTCCCTCCTCGATCTTGGAGATTTTTTTTGTCGCTAGAGTCCAGTTTATATTTATGTTGAAAGAGGGAGATATAAATGGGTAAATTTACCAATTACGTTGTATTCTGCTCATTGATGGTGGTCGATTTTTTATTACGTAAAGAAAGAGTTGTAGGCCATGACGTCTTTATACAATATGTCTCCGAAATGTTTGGCCAAATTTCAGAAGCGTGTTGTATGCATCAAAGTAAGAAAGTTAGTGTAAATATATGTTCTAAAATGCTTTGTTTTTGAGCTATAAGATGTCGAACGTGCTACTCACCATAAGAAACTTAATTTTTCTAAAAAATTGCTAGTTTACAAAGAAGTCATATGTATCCTTAATTGTTTTTCAGTTTTTCGATTACTTCCAAACCTTACAGCAGTTGCGTCAGCAAATTAACTACAACCACTCCCCACATCCCGCAGTGTTGGTGACTGAAGATCACAGAATCATGTGCCCTAAGCAGGCGGAGGAAATTAAGATGACCGCGTTCCGGATTTGCCTACTAATCCATCGGCTGATCCTTGACAGATCGGTATAAGAGCAGCGTAATTTTAAATGAATTTGTTATTTTAAGATGACGTCACTGAATACGTTACTTACCAACCACTCTGTTAAGTAACAAAACTCTATTATGGCTACTACGTATATTAATCTTGTCGGAATTGATGACCACCCCGGAGTGCCAAATATCAGCAGAGTGGTGGCAGACCAAATGAAGATGGTGGTCATTCTAGGTTCTTTCCGTCTACATAGGACATATGATTCTGTTATCTACAGTCACTAACGCTACAGAACGTGGAGAGTGCCTGTAATTAATTTACCGATGCGTCTCCTGTGTAATTTTAGAACCATTAAATAATCATAAGCTTTGCAGATAACACGGCAATTTATTATAAGGACCAAACTTGGTCGGAACTAAAAACTAAAGTTGAAAATGGCATGAAATTATTAATAGATTGGTTTAATCATAACATTTTAACAATAAATTATGAAAAAAACAAAATACGTACAATTTGCGTGTTACAAAAATAGCTTACCTAAATTTCAGTCATTAAGGGGCCTAGTCGGGAAAAAGCTTCGGATAGCTGTGTCACTCTCTAGAAAGTTTTTATACATGCGCCGCTGAATAATTTTGCTCTTGACTATACCTTCACTGGACGTTTTATTCACCGTCTTCATTGAGGTGCGATTCCCGATAGAGGTAACAATTCCTTGCCCCATTTGTAGTGACAAAGATACTTATTTAGAAAATTCATTTTAACCAAATAGTACGGAATAAAAGTTTGAAACTTGCTGAGCATAATTATGAAGATTCATTCTAAACGACATGTATGAATTTTACCTCGAATTTTACCGATTGATATTATAATTCAGGAGCTAATCACGTTCAAATTTCACTTATATTTACAGTATAAATTTTCCCTACATAAAGTGAAAATTAATTAAAATAGATATACATGTACCCTCTAGTACACTTTCAACTACTGATCCTCCAAATTTGGTGTAATTTGACCAAACCGTATGGAAGAAATAAATTTTGAAAAATTACCTTACAAACACGGGTTCGATTAGCCCTCTTAACAATAACAAATATATCTAATTCTATAGAAATTAACAGATCATATAAAATATTTAGGCGTCACGCAAGATAAACATTTAAGGTGGGATGTACATGTTGGTAATGTTTCTAGAACTTTAAGAAGTATTTTATACAACTTTAAGTATTCCAATAAAATACTTGATACACGTCATATGAGAATGATATATTTTGCCTTAATAGAGTCTAGATTACAATATGCAATATTAGGATGAGGAGGAATCACTACTAGTTACCTGAAAAAATTAGATGTATTACAAAAAAAAACTTTTTAAAAATAATGTATAATAGGGAAAATACTTACCCTTCAGATCTCCTATTTACAGAATCAAAAATTTTAGATATTAGGCAACTATATTTCTGTAATGTTATTATTCACATCTACAAAAACAAAACTAACTTACAATATATTGATCATTACTACTCTACACGAAATAAAACAAATCTGCAAGTTAAAACAATAAAGTCGGAAAAAACAATAGGACAACAAAGCCATAACTATCACTGTTCCAGAGTATACAATTTTTTACCTGAACAACAAAAAAATCAAATCAGTGATATAAAATCTCTGGGATTATTTAAAAAGAAAATCAAAACTTTTGTATTAAATATAGATAGAATAACTACACACAAACTTATATGTCCAAGAAATTATTAATTTTTTTTATTTATTTTTTTTAAATATTTTTTTTATAATCTATTTCATTTTACCACAAAATTGAGTTTATAATTAATTTCCTCTAAAATGTAAAATGTAAATTTGTCTGTAGTATATTGAAGGAACGGAAAATCTTTATCTACGCGCAACCTATGGTTTATGTGCATGTATTATTGTAAAATTGCATTATATACTCATTGTAAAGTATACTGTGAGCAGTAGTAAATAAACGTTATTATTATTATTATTAAACGACTGTCCGGTCGGTAAACCGAAGAGAATGATAATAATATTTACCAAGCAATTCTCAGTTAGATAAAGTCTCTTGTGAAAAAGTAATTAAGGCAGGTAATTTATTTATTGGTTATGATAGCTGCTGTGTATTTGTCGCAATAGAAGTACTTCGATGTTTTAAATGTAATGAATTTAATCCTTCCTCTATTTTCTGTTATAAACCCTACACTTGTCCTAGGTGTGAGGAAAATCATGCTGTTAAAAATTGTATGTCGGACAGTCTTAATTGTGTCAATTTGTACTGCACTAAAAAATAAACAAAACTCAGATATTTCTGTTAACAATGCGGCATGGGATATTAATGATTGTTCTGCATACATGCTAGCTAGAGATAACCTGCAGTTTGATCTTCTTACTATTCAGTCTCATCAATAGAATTCACGGCCACTGGGGTTGCTTCTTATGACCCTGTTGTTTATATCTGTCAATCTATGAGAGGTGCTGGTTGTGCCCTGTTATTTTGTTCTTGCATACAGGGTGTCCCAAAATTATTTCCCCAGCCGCCGAGGTTAGACTCTATGACCAACAATAAGTCGAAAATCACTTATTTCAAAATTTCGAAAAGTTACCCCTTACGAAATTATGGCCATCTTAAAGATCGTAATGAAGGTATTTTTGCAAATCAATTTTTGAAATAGATATCCAGGTAAAGATAGTTTATAATCAAGTCACCCTTGACGAAGACAGAATACGACATTTTGTGTGTCAATGTCAATAAAATATTTCAAATTTAAACTGAGGTACAACGGTAAACAATTAAGTTTTCATACTTATTATAATGCCCAGAAGATACAGCAATCAAGAATATTTAGATGTGATTAAACTACTTGGAGTTTGTAATAATAATGCTCGTGCCGCAGAGCGTCTGTACCGCCACCGTTTTCCTACTAGGCAACACCCAGATCATAAAATAATAAGTGCTGTTGAAGTTCGTCTACTTGAAACTGGATGTTTGGCTCCTAACATGATTCATGCTGGTCGTCCTAGACAGCTACCATGGCAACAGGGAGAGCAATTACTCCACGACATTGAAGAAGATCCGTCTGTAAGTACCAGGATCTTGGAAGCCAATCGTCACCATCGTCGTAGTACTATTCACAGATTCATGCAAAGAGAAAATCTGTATCCTTATTACTTACAGCCGGTTCAAAAATTGCATCCTGGGGACAGTGAGTTGCGCTTACAATTCTCCAGATGGTTTTTAAATTGCTTAGATACAAAGGAACACCTTTTTAAGCAAGTATTGTAGAGTGATGAGTCCCATTTTAATCAGCAAGGGGTGTTTAACCAACATAACTTGCATATCTGGAATTACGAAAATCCACATCAAATTAGAGAATCACTTAAGCAAGTGCGCTGGAGTGTAAATATGTGGATTGGTCTGTTGGGCAATGACATAATAGGACCACATTTTCTGCCTAGGATATTAAACGCAGAGAATTATGGAAATTTTTGCGAAAACACATTACTTACCTTTTTGGAAGATATTCCTTTATTGCAACGTCACAGTATTGTGTATCAACATGATGGAGCGCCTGCTCATTATTCTCGAAATGTTCGAGAGATATTAAATCGGCGATTTCCCAATAAATGAATCGGTCGCGGAGGACCTACTTCTTGGCCACCTAGGTCCCCAGATCTCAACCTAATAGACTTTTGGATTTGGGGTTACTTGAAAAATGCGGTATACAAAGTCCTACCGAATAATGAAGATGACGTTATTGTTCGGATTTATGGAGCATTAACTCAAATTACAAACGAAACAATAGGTCGTGTTGAAAACAATTTTCTTCGCCGATTGCATGCATGCATAGAATAAAATGGCGAACATTTCGAACATTTGCCTTTGTAAATTTAAGTATTTTAATTTTATTATGTGTAGATGTCACTTGATTTAAATTAATAAACTATGATACCTATTTCAAAAATTGATTTGCAAAAATACCTTCATTGTGATCTTTAAGATAATCATATTTTCGTAAGGAGTAACTTTTCGAAATTTTAACAAAAGTGATTTTCGACTTATTTTGGGTCATAAAGTCTAACCCCGGCGGCTGGGGAATTAATTCTGGGACACCCTGTATAAGCAAGTTTATTTTTTAAATCGTTTTCTTTTTCTTTGTAGAATTCCACATCATTTTCTAGAAGTTGCGTTATCTTATTTTTACTTTCAATTATTTTTATCTTATCATTAACGGTAGATAGTTATAATTTTATTGTATTTCAGTTTAAACAATCCTTGCAGAAGAATTTCATAGTTATTTCTTTCAGTTGCATTACTTTAGCTTCTGATGCTGTGAGATTTGCACATGATTTGCATAGAAATATGCTAACGCAGTTATATGTCAATAAATTCGAAACGTATTAAGTTGCAAAAATTAAATTTGGACCATTTGTTAATTTCATTATACTACATTATTTTGTCAATTTTTTAACTAAATGTCATGATTTGTTGGGTAGTTACAGAGAGAGTGGGGTGGATCTACTCTTTAAGGGGTTGTAGCTCCCTTTTGAACTGATTTAAGGCAAATCAAATGTTTATATACAAAACTCAACTAATTTTTTATAGTTCTGACACCCCTTGAAGGAAGGTACTTAATTATGGGACACCCTAAATATTGTTAATTGTTTTTTCGTATACCTGCAAACAAACTATTACAATGGCCACAGCTGGGTGGATAAGTATGTTATTCTAATGTCCAAAAATTCAAAAATTAGAAATGGGATGTTTTTACAAAACAACCCCTACCAACAACCCTCAGCACCAAAAATGTTTTTAAAACCAATTTGGTTTAATTCCTAGTTTTTCATTTGTATCGGTATCAGTTTAATCAATCAGTAAATATTTGGTTATGAGTGTGTTAATTACACTCTATTGATTTTCATGTCTATTCTTTATGTTATATGTTAATTACCCAATAGCAAAATATTTGCAAAAACGGTTTTTTTTTCTAACTTTTATCCCAATAATGTTTCACGAACAAACTATTTTTAACTTCCCGCTAAGAAAATTGAAAATTTTCAGAAATCGGGAAGTTATTGGTTTCACCCCGATTTTCGAAAATCGAGTTTTTGTCAGTTCTCGACATTTTGACTGTATGTATGTGTGTGTGTGTGTGTATGTGTGTACGGTGTATGTAAACCTCTCATATCTTTGGAACGGCTTGACCGATCGAAACGCTGTTTGCGGCATTATAAAGGGGTTGACTCAACTTAGATTTTCTGGAATTAGAACCGATTCGTCCTGATAGATTTTGAGAAATCTCAAAAATAAAATTTTCAAAAATTTGTTTTTTTTTTGGAATATCTTTAGACTACTGAACCGATCAATTTCAAAATCTAATCAGCTCTTTTCCTTATAAAACAACGTCGACCGTCGCAAACCGCATCAAAATCGGTTGATTCGTTCGAGAGATATCGATTACGAAAAATTTGCAAAAAAGTTTTTTTGAAATAACCTTCAAAATTCCTGTCGGATCGATTTTTGATACTAAGATAAATTTTTGTACTTAAAAAACTGCGTTGAATGCCGTAAACCGCATCAAAATCGGTTGATTCGTTCAAGAGATATCGATTAAGAAAAATTCGCAAAAAAGTGTTTTTTTAAAATAAAATTCAAAATTTTTGTTGAATCGATTTTGATACAAACATAACTTTTTGTACTTGAAAAACTGCGTTGAATGCTGTAAACTGCATCTCGATTGGTTAATTTGTTCAAAAGATATCACAGTTCAAAAATTACAAAAAAAAGTGTTTTTTTAATATAACTTCGAGATTTTTCACCTAATCGTGAGCTCAAAAATGTATGTGTATAATATTTTGAGCTCGGAGAGCTCGAAAATTAACTAATACGTATATTTTTGAGCGCTTTAAGCTCGAAAATAGCGGGAAGTTTAAGGGTCAACCGATTTTCAGATTTTTTTAAGTATGACATGATCGCGAGGTGATAGGATATCACTAATATTTAATTCTACTATAAAAAATTATATAAAATCAATGTTTCAGAGTCATTATGGAACGGAAGTACCGTAGAGGTTTACTTTGCACCACTTTTGGAGGTTTTCAGTGAACTATTATTTAGTTCTAGATGTTAGGGGACCAAATTTAACATATGTGAAACTTTTATATTTTGCCTATATTTTCTATTGATTTTAAAAATGACTACCAGAAATATATTTTTTTAAAGATAAAAATTTTGGCAAAGTTACCCACAAAGTCGGGTAACTTTGCCTATCCTATATAGAGGCGTTTAAAGGCAAAGTGAACTACGCCAAAAGGTGTGTTTGCCTTTCCTTAGTATACCGAATTTCTTTCAGATTTTTTTTTATTGTGTTTCGATTTCATAATGAAAAATAACATGAAAATCATTGATTAACTGTTTTTATCGTAGAAAAATAAACATAAAACTGAAAACATATAACAACAAAAATAAAACATGTATCTAGAAACTAGAACCTAGCTACCTACTACAGGTACATAAATAAAATGAGAACGAAATGAGACTTATTAATATCTAACAGTTTTCAGATGAGTTTAGTTTATTGAGAATTCTTCAAATTTAAAAGAGAAAGTGAAAATATCACGGCTTTTAGATGGCCTTGTTGGCTTTGTCTAGATTTTGACTATATCTTGTTCAGGAACATCAGTTATATCATATATATAGCAGGAAAATAAAATGTATTTTGAGATTTTTGTCGTAAAAATTTTACTTTAAAGGCTTCTTCATCAGTTTTTATCACTTGACCCACATAATGTTTGAGTCTTTTTTGTGGGAAGTTGTACAATAACAAAATTTCCTTCTAGTACACAGCAATTTTCATGTTCATCTTCCTCAGGCTTCAGTGTCTAATTCGTTTGCTTCATTATTGTTTCCATCCGAGTTATTTGTTTCATTATCGTTTCCATCCAAGTCTTCTATCGAAACAGACTAGCCTGGAGCAACTTTTTTCTTTCCTTTTTTTTAATTGGATGTGGTTTGCGAATATCTTGTAAATATTTCAACAGAGTCATCAATACTTCTACTAGCGTTCTCAGCCTGTTTTTGCCCAGGCATTCTCTTTAGCATCTAATTTTTATCGAGTGGATATATTCCAGTATCCTTGAAACCTTTTTTTATTAGGTTCTTCTCATTAATGTTTATATTATCCATTAGGCGTTTAAGCAGGGTAGGTAAAGTAACATTGTTTACCACATTCTCCCTCGAATTTCTCAGTTTATAATCGGTGATTATTTTTCGCCATGAAACTTTTAAAGGCTTGAAGAAGCTTATTACGTCAAGAGGCTGTGTCAAGTGGGTTGAGTTCGGTGGCAAAAATATATATCTGATATTATTTCGTTGAGACTCTCTCAGAACTCGTACATTCAGGTGAGATGACAAATCGCCTACCAAAACTTTTGGACCTGTAAGAGATTTAGCCCTGTAACGAAATGATTTTTCCAGTAACCATTTTCGGATGTAATAAGATCTAGTTAGGTCCATTTTTCACTTTGGTACACCCTGTATACCATAGCTAGTATGAATGTTTCAGTTAAAACCATTTTGAACCAGAGTCAAGTTCTTTTAGAAGTCCAGTATGTGGAATAGTAATTATTTACTAAACATAATTGTTTCAAACCGGTTTATTTTCAGGATAATCTTAAATTATTTTTGTTATCTTAATGGTAAATCATTTGTTGTGTTTTAAAAACAGCCGCCAAGACGTTGGAAATAGAATTTAATATAGTTTATCAATCGTAAATAGCCAAGTGGAGAGTAGTTATTAATGATAAAAGAGTATACTTCTATTTTTTGCTTAAATAACTTATAGAATAAATTATTGTAAAATATTAATCCATGACCATTTTTAAAGATTTCTTTTTTGTAAATATAAGTTTAAAATTATGAGAAAACGATTTTCGGCATCGGAATATTTTATAAACTTTCGCTTATGTTAATAACGCAAAGAATTTGTTTATGCACAGTACGCCAAGCTTGCTTGGAATACGTTTACAACGCGCGCAATTGATTCAATTTCCTTTGAAACACGTAGGCACGTAGGCACGACAACCACACACACAGAGGGACCTGGTATTCCGTATCTTCACTGAGTTACCCTAGCTTCTATCATACCGCTGATAGAATAAAGTGGTGTTCCTACACTTTAAAACAGGGACTGGCGGTCGAGACCGCTACCGAAATAAAAAGTTGAAAAGTACAGCAACTGTACTGAAGGGTGCCAAAGTGACACGACACACACGAAAATAAGCATTGTGGTGGTAAGTACACGTCACAACCCAGGGAATTGTCACTTGTAGGAACCAGTCCTCAAAACAGTAGGAATCAAACCAACCACTTCTTGTTCTGTTATAACGTGTTTTACGGGGTCCGCCTATACACCAAGCATCAAATAGCTTTTTTGCCTTATATACAACATAGGGTGGCAGGACCTCACCTGATGCAGTGGCAGCAAACATTATCGAGATACAACTTTTTGTGAAATTGAGAACCCTTTTTGGGTATTTTGTCCCCCCGTTTGAAAAAGCATGTTTTAGTACCTGGTTCGTCGGACAGATTTGTCTCGTCATAGTTTCAAATTGTGTCAGGAGAAATATTCATCAAATTTTCCTCAAAGTTTGCAAAATAGTCAGTCATGTCTTGTTCTGTTTTCACTGTTCTTGCTTTTTTAATATTTTGGCATTGTCGATTAGTTAGAAAATTTTTGTGGAACGTTATTGACAAACTTTTGGTTATAGGAACCATTCTCGTCGAGGTAAGACTTTACAACTAACTGTAAATCAAGTATAGTTAACGGGCACCCATAGTCAGCGATGATAACATCCACGAGACTACGATCGACTTCTTCAGACAAAGCAGTTGAGGCACCCACATTTCCTGTATGCATGCGTTTGATTTTATTTAATAAGGTTGTTCTCGGGATGCTGT
The DNA here is from genome assembly GCA_029963845.1 of Rhamnusium bicolor. Taxonomy (NCBI): domain Eukaryota; kingdom Metazoa; phylum Arthropoda; class Insecta; order Coleoptera; family Cerambycidae; genus Rhamnusium; species Rhamnusium bicolor. The sequence continues at coordinate 55,400 of JANEYF010005105.1, forward strand.
TCTGAGGCTTCTCTAGTAGTTAATATACGACATCTAATGGCTGTCAAGGCCAGTTGCAATATTTCGTCTGAATAATCTTTGTAACGCTGACTACCAGGTACTCTTGGCATGATCTATAACAAGACAAAAGTCCCAATTATATATAGATAAGGCCACTTTTGAGGAATATTTCATTCCGGAATAAAATATGCGGGTAACTTTGCCAACCGCCATAATTTGAATTCTATTTATGCTAGGTTAGGTCTGTTTGTACAGAAACAATCCTTATATGTATGCACATTTACCATATCAAAAGTATTTAAATTGAGAAAGCAACTTAGGCTACACAACTCTTAGCAACGCACACAATATATAAAGCTAAATATTCTTAATTTTACTTACCTCGCAATTAAAAGTCTCCAGCCGACGAGTTCACAGTAATGCCCGTCACATATAATATTACATCGTGTGCTGAACAAGCTTTAGCGAAGGGGTCACCTGACTCGTACCAACCATGCTAAAACGATTTTTTAAAGGGGCGGGCCCATAATCAGGCAAAGATACCCGCTCTAGCAAAGTAACCCGCCTCTACGGTAAGTATTTAAATCTGAAGGCATCAATTTGCCAAGACTAAAATGGTGAAACTTTTTTGAAAATACACTCCTATATCTATCTCTGATGGTTTATGAGATCACAATGGTGAGGAATTTAAAATGGACTACTCTGTATAGAAATGTTGGTTCATTATTAGCAATGCAAAATGCTATCAAAAGTACAGTAGCGTGTAGATTTCAGGGGATACAAAAAAATAATATATTTTTTAAATGGGATACCCTGTATATTATTAAATTTTATAGAATTGTCCTTTGTTCCTGATTTCAAAAATATACCATATGTTACCCCTACCGTATACCGTCTTTGAGTTATTAAACGTCGAATATCTCAGTTAAACCAGTTACTGTAAATATGGAAAAGTTAACATTATTAAAGTGAGCATGACAACTGCTATGTTTGATAAGTGACATTTCTTTAATGAAATAATCAATTTAGAAATCCCAAAAAAAATCCATAGGGGTCAAATTCGCACTGTTAGGTGGCCATTTAATAGGTCCATTATTCCCTATCCATATTGGGAATACATCATTCAAATGATCTCGAACGGACAGGACAGTATGCGGAGTTGCCCCATGCTGCATCCAAATTATATCATCAAGTTCCGCTTCCGGAAAAATCTGCAAAAGAATATTTTCTGCTTCTGGGATAATTATTTCCAGATAGGTAACTCCAGTTAAAATATAATCATAAAATACAGGCCCAACAATTTTGTTTCTGAAAATTCCACACCAGACTAACAGTTTTTCTTCCTAATTTTTTTATTGATTTTACCATACTTTTTCTGTTGTGCTTGTTTTCCCACGACATTCGATTTTTCCTATTAAAAACTCCTGCCATAGAAAAGGATGATTCATCAGTCCATATAATTTTAGTAAAAAAAATCGGGGTCTTCATCCAGCTTTTGAATCATCTGGTGGCAAAAGTCCAGCCTTTTCCTTTTATGAGCCTCTGTTAAAAGTTGTACGGGTAAAATTTTATATGGTCTATAGCTGTTATTTCTTAACGTATGTTGAATTTTGGAATAACTTTTACATAATTGATCAACTGCATTATTTATACTACATTCAAAATTTTCTAAAAAATAATACAATATTTCAAAAAAAGTCTATTCGCGAATAAATATGGATGGACTTAGCTTCGAAATGAAGCAATATATCTAGCTGTTCTTCCTGGTTTGCTTGAACTACACGCTTTTTTTACTAAAACTGGAGGTATTATGCACCTTTCGGTAAATATTTTTGAACGTATTTTCTGATGGTGTTAGACGATTTGGATACAACACCCTATATGCTCTTTTTACTGCACGTCTATTTTTGTTATTTTGTATATAACAAGTAAATATTTGGACTTTTTCTTCCTCACTGTAAACCATTTTAATTATTTCATTAGAGAAATGTCACTTATCAAACATAATAGTTGTCATTTTCATAGCTCACTTTAATAATGTTAACTTTTCCATATTTACAGTAACTAGTTTAACTAAGATATTCGACGTTTAATAACTCAAAAACGGTACACGGTAGAGGTAACATATGGTATATTTTTGAAATCAGGGGCAAAGGATTATTCCAAAAATTTAATGATATATAGGGTATCCTATTTAAAAAATATATTGTTTTTTTGTATCCCATAAAATCTGCATGCTACTGTACTTTTGACACCATTTTAACAAAATTCAGTCATAACCACATAACTTTTATTTAAAACTTTTTTTTCTGTAGGCAATAATAACGATGATAAGGGGTGGGTAATTTATACTGAATAACCCTGTACCTACTTATTTTAACGTAATTTCGTCTTATTTACTCGAATTTACTAATGATAGCAACAAAAGCATGATGATCATTGGACTGTATAAAAAAAATAGTGACTTTTTTCATTAATAATGTCCAAAACTGACGTCTATCGTAGAAGGATGATTTCATGGGGTCTTTCACATCGGTATGGGTCAAAAGTTATTACAGTGGGTTCATCGAATTGTATATATAAGGTATAAGTTAGAAAAGAAGTAAGAAACATTAATCAATCATTTCCGTCAAATTCTTAGCAATAAAAAACGACCCAATGTTGGATTTGTAACGCTTTAGAAACCTTTTCCATAAGTGTAATAAGTAGGGTCTAGAGTAAGGGTTAAATATGTCCTACCTTTCTTTACAATGTAAACGTCATGATTTTCGCCTCTTAGATGCTTGCATGTCTTTACGTTTCAGAATGTCAGATTAAGAAAATATAGGTTTTTCAGTTGCGTTGAACAAAAAATGCATACATTGTGAATCATATAAATAAAATAGAGTAATAAAAACTAAAGCTGGCCGAGGTGGCTGGAGTACAGCCACGGTCTTGCGCTGGCGTCACACGTGCCGATTTAGAAGTGATTTACGCTGCAGTCTTATTTGAAAGGTTAATGCGTGAGGTTGTACCTATAAATTATACATAATGTCAAACGCGCCAAAGGGTAAAAAACGACCGTACGCGGACACAGTGAATAAATTTATCGGTGAATTTCCGGATTTATTCTATGACGGATGCAAAATAATTTGTAAAGTTTGCAATCAAGACTTAATGCGCTGGCACAAAACAGATTGTCGTCGTCATATCAATACCGTGCAACATCAAAATAAAAAAATTGGCATGCCTTTGACAACTCAGTTTATGTTTGATTTATTGTTAATGTTAATAGCCTGTAATATTCCGCTACACATACTGGATAAACAACCATTTCGGGAGTTTTGGAATAAATACAATCCCCAGGTGAACTTACCAAGTCGTACATCGTTACGTAAATATATTCCAGCTGTTCGTGAAGACATTGTAAATAGGATTAAATGTGGATTAAAAAATACACGGTTCTGGTTATGTATTGACGAGACGACAGATTGTAAAGAAAATTCTATTTTAAATATTATAGTACGTGTACTGGACCCTCTTAAACCAACATTTCCATTTTTACTAGCTAGTAAAAGACTAACTGCGTGTACTGGCGAAATAATTACGCGTGTGGTGTTGCAGACATTCGAAAAATTTGAACTTTCAATCAAGTATTGATGTTTGTGACTGATGGTGCCGCGACAATGCGCTTGGTAGGCCGTTCTCTTCAAAGAGACAATTGTAGGTTTTTACATGTTACGTGTAAAGTGCATGCGTTACATCTTGTGGCAGAAACGATTCGAAAATGTTTTCCAGAGGTAGATGCATTAATAGCAAATACAAAAAAAGTATTTCTCAAATCTCCTAAATGGCTTCGAGCATTTCAAAGACAGTGTCCTGGTATCCCTGAACCACCAGAGCCGATTCTTACACGTTGGGGAACGTGGTTGAAAGCGGCTTTTTATTATGCTGAATATTTTCAACAAATAAAAGCTGTGATACTACAGTTCAACCCTAACGAGGCTGCAGCTATTAGGGAAAGCCAGACAAGCTTTCAAGACGTTTCCCTTAAAACAGATTTAAAAACTATTAATAACAATTATAGAGGACTACACGACGAAATAGAAAAATTGCAAAATAGTTCGTTGTCGTTAGTGGAATCGCTGCAAATAGTGGACGACGTAAATACACTGCTACAGGCTATAAATGACGCACAAAATAAGCCTGTTATTGAAAAATTTGAGAGTGTATTACAGAAAGATCCTGATTTTATCAAATTAAGACAAATTTGTGATGGTGCATCTACAGCTGCGTTAAGTGAGTTCACAGAGTGTTTTACTTATGCCTGTATTACTTCCGTAGATGTCGAACGGTCTTTTCAAAATACAAACATATTTTTTCACCAAAGCGAACATCGCTGACGGAGACAGCTGTAGAAACATACCTGATGCTATTATACTATAGATCTTCCCCACTTTGTGATGAAGACAACCAAACTACTTCATAAATCTGCTTAAAAAAATCTGCTTAAAAGGGTGAGTTTTATATAAATTTTTATAAAATGTAACATTATTGTTAAAATTTATTTCCATTTATTGTACTTATTCAAGTATTATGATATGATGTAAACATATGAGTCATATGACGGCTCTATCTGCTAGATGACCTCGGCCAGCTTTAATAAAAACACATGTAGTGAAAATTATTTAAAAAATCATGTATTTCATAAAAAAAATTCTAACAAAACTTGTTTTAATTTTGTTTTAAAACCTTGTATATTTTTAGAACATTTTATATCGTGGTTTAAAAAATTGAAATATACAGGGTGGGGCAATAGTGCGTCCGACTTCGATATCTCGAGTTCTATGATAGCTATAAACTTGATTTAAAAACATAAATGAACTAGACAAAAAAAGCCTATAACCGGAAATTCCACTTCTCATCATAGTTTTCATCACAACATTTCAACCAGTGGCGTAACGGGGAAGTGTCAAAGATATTCTTCTCAAAAAAAAAAAACGGGACACCACTGACCTAAGTTATTTTTTCTTTTCGACATTGACAATTACTATCATTAATGCACAAAAAGATTTTCTTATAATTTTTTATATCATACAACATGCAACACCTTTGAATTAAATTCATTTCAAAACTATTAATCCCCTCACTATCAGTTAACTGTTAGATGAGAATCGTTTGAAAAAATTACATGATTTTGTATTTTTCCATTAATATGATTTCTAATAGAGAGACAAAACTATTGGTCGACTTAGACATCTTGGACCTTCTGAGTTTCATAACAATTTTCAATTTCAATTTTAATTTATTTTTATTCTTAAGAATATACAGTGGATATGCATATAATATATACCTACATACATTTTGTTTTAATTTGATACATAATATAAATTTATTTTCAGCCTCTAGTCTACCATCTAGACACCCACTGCCCGTTTGTGGGTTTTACTGGAGATTAAAAACACATTTTAAATAAAAATGCGATTTTTCAAAATAAAAAAAAGAAAAGAAGAAGAAATAGCAAGATGAGTGGAAATGCACTTTTTTTGAGAAATAATTTATATTGCATTAAAATAAGAGTAGGAATTAGTAAAGTACGAGGTAGGAAACAAATCTTTGAAGATGTACTGTTTTAAATAGTGGAAAAACAATGTGCTTATTTGTCATTGTTCTAGTATTATAGATATTTTCTACAAGCGCATTGTCATTGTTGTGTATCCAAGTAAACAATTATATGAGTAGATTATTTCTATTATATCTAATAATCTGCTCTCTGTGTACAAAATACCGGTCGTGTGTAATCTAGATTTTTTAAACATTACTTTTAAAATAGTATTTTGAGTAACTTGTACATTTTTTAATACATTATTAAAAAGACTACACAATATCTTAAAATAGGCTTAATCAGTGAATTGTGCACAGTCAGCAAATTCTGTTTAGTGAGAATATCTCTTAGTTGACAAAATTTGTGAGATATATCTAACCTTTTTTACAAGAGAATGAACAGGTTAGTTCTATCTCAGATGATGGACAATCGTCAAACCAAGGTATTTGACAGAAACACATTTTTCGATTATAGGCCCACCGCAGTTTTGTTTACTGCAATTTTTTTTGTGAACATTTAAACCTTGATTTTCTGGTTAATCACCAGCTAAGATTAAAAATGTCAAAAATTTACTTTTATTAGTGTTCAGACGAAGTTGACTATAATTCAACCAATTGTATATTTTAGTTAGACCATTTTCTGCCTTTCTGTAAACAGTTTCCCATGAGTCATCTTTAATTAAATAAATTGAAAGAATTTAGACTTTATTTCAAGTATTTATTACTATTTTGTAAATTATCTTACATCTGTTTTGAGGCCGATGATTCATTTATTTTACTTTCTACATAATCTGTCTCATTCTCCGAAGTTAAATGAGAACGGTCGAAATAGTCCAAAGCGTTTTCTGTTTCATTATATGTTCCATTCTTGTCGTCTTTGTCGAATTCATACATGTCCACAATATTTGACTGGCAGAATCCACAAATTCTGCATTGCATTGCAACCTTTGGTATATTTACAAGAAATGTATTATAATAACTCCTGAGAGGCTACTTCTTATATGTGTGGATCGGTACCAATCCATTTTTGGAATATTTCCATCCTCAGTCTGAAGATGATTCTTTTATTTCCATATCATTGCTAAATTTTTATATATAAGAGAAAAGAAGGCAAGCGAACTGCATCTTTGTATGGGGGTAATGATGCTAATCTTTTGGTAATAGATTGTACGAAGCATTGATATCTATGTTCATTTAATGATTCACAATTTTTCGGTCCATACATGCTTTTTCGATTGTTTTTGGAGACGCATTCGGGTCCTTAAAAACAGTAACAACATTTTTAATTACTATCCATACTGAAAACATTAGATTAGATTTTGGTTTAACATCAAGACAAAGCACATATTTTGGCGCCTATTACTTTGAAACAAATAGACATACAACAAAAATGTTACGAAAATTTTTTTGTAGATAATTTGTCCATCTTTGCCTTTGACTCTACATATTTTTCTGTTGACACATTTTTATTTTTTCGGGCACTTGCAAGTAAGCGGCAAAATCTCAACCTTCCAGGGAGTACAAAGTTAATTTGTGACTTCTGAGACCCAATTAAATAGATTACAATCAATTCCAGCTTATTTATTTATTTATAATTATTAATGCCCAACAGGAGAATCCCAATTACAGTGCAAATATACCAAATAATAGTTTTAAATTAAATAACATAAATGCATAATCTAAGATAAAAATGTACGAAACGAAATAAGCCATATTAACAATTAATTACTAGAGAAAATAGTTTAAGCAATAACCTGATAACCTAACTAAATTACAAAAAAAAAAAAAAAGAAATTACACAAAAGAAAAAGAAATTACAAAATGAAAAAAGAAATTACAAAAAAAGAAAGAATGTGAGACATAATAATTTACAAAAGAAAAAACTTAATTAAATACAGTTGTTATAAATGGGTTGTACTGTTTTATCGAATTCAAGTTAATATCAGTTACATGATCAAAGTCATTATATTGTTTACATATTCTTTGTAGAGGAGACATAAATCCGATATTTGTATTAGCAGCATTCAGATAAAAATATCTGTGCTGTCTATAATTGGATCTGGAAACATTTATGTTTAATTTATTTAAGAGTTGAGGACTATTAATTTTATAATGGTACAAATTATATAGAAACTTTAGATTAAGAATAATTCTGCGGAACATCAACCGTATTCAATAACTCCTCATAGTTATAACCTTGTGCTGGATAAGCACCTTGACTTTTAAAATACGGGAATTTCAAAAACTTTCTTTGGATAGATTCTAACATATTAATATATTTTAAATAGGGAGGATCCCAGATCACATTAGCGTATTCCAGCTTAGAGCGGATTAAAGGTGTAAATAATTGCTTAAGAGCATCAACGCATGAGAATGAGCTACAGTTCCTGAAAAAAAGTCTAAGATTCGGTAAGAAGATAAGGCAATGTTGGCTACATGTAAAGAAAAGGACAACTTCTCATCTAATGTGACGTCTAAGTCTCTTATGTGTGATACACGATTTAAAGTGTGTTGATCCATTGTATAAGCAAAACATATTTTATTGGTTTTACGAGTAAAAGTAATGGCATTGCATTTAGCTACATTTAAGCGCAATTTGTTAACCATGCACCAGATATTCAATATATCAATATCTCTTTGAAGAGCTTCTATATCACGGACATTATTAACCTCGGTAAATATTTTTATGTCATCCGCAAACAGCAAAGTTTTACAGCACATATTTTGAATATTTTTTAATGTTATACTCAACAGAATAGATATAATATAACTTTTATAAGCATTTTTTATTTTCGCCTTAGTCTGAGTTCGTACGTTTTTAAATAGCTGAAGAGTGTCGGTAGATTTTGTTTTATTATATTTGCTGAATAATTTATCTTTGTATTTAATTTCGGAAATGATTTCTTTTGTGTACCAAACTGGATGCTTGCTTTGTTTATTACTCCTTAATGGAATATAACAATTAAACATATCTATTAATCTAATATATAAAATTCTCGTGTCACGGTGTTTGTAATTAAACTCCTCCGAAATGGCTCGACCGATTTTCGTGAAATTTTGTGTGCATATCGGTTAGGTCTGCGAATCAGACAACATCTATTTTTCATCCCCCTAAATGTTAAGGGTGGTCCACTCCTAATTTTTTTTTTATTTTTTAGATAAAATTTTTTGTTTTTATTTTTTTATGATACAGCATATAAAAATACATACAACCCCAAATTTCCACCCCTCTAAAATCAACCCCTATTTTTTATTTGTTATAAGTACATCCCCGCACACTTATAGTAGATAGTTATTTTTATTGAACTAAAAAAAATGTTTCCTAGAAATAATATACATGGCAAAACAACGTTTGCCGGGTCAGCTAGTATACTATAAAAAGTATCTCAGGCCTCATCAGCATCTTTAATGCACTCTAAACTAGCAAGTCTGCCATTGCTAACTCAGAATATATCACTCTTAAATCAGCTTTCATAAAGTTATACATTTGAGAATGTGGATTTATAGAAAACTTAACAAAATTACAACATGCCATGCTCAATCTTAATTTTAATGGTGGATGATACTTGTCCATATTTACAAATGAAATATTTTCCTCAGTCACATCACAATTGGTCATAACTAAATCTAGAAGGCGACTTGAAACATTTGTTATGTTGTTATGTTGTTCCAGATCATAAAATTCCATTAAGTTAGCTAGAATTTCTGACCGCACATTTAAATTCCCCTCGTTAACATTGTTCATGAAGTTAATAAAGTTCGGGATGTTGAAGTCACCCATTATAACTACACGCTTATCATATAACCTTTCAAAATTTTCAAAACATTCACAGAATTTAACATAATTTTCAACTGAGATAGCAGGAGGTACATAAAGGGTGAATATACGAGTTGACATTTACACAGCAACCAACAACGTCGATATCAGGTACTTTGTCAAAAAATGTTCTAAAGTCTAATTGAGATGCAACCAGGGAATTTTTAACAGCAAGGAGTACTCCACCACCTCTACGATTTAAGTCTATCAGTACGGAACACCGTATACTGCGTATAGTCAAAAATTTCGTTACTGCTTACACTATGGGAAAGCCACGTTTCAGATAATGCAATAACGTCGTATTCCAAGTCAGTAGTTGCAGGATATATCAAATTTAATTTACTGTTTGTATGTGCATTCTAATAATAAGAAAAAGTTCAATATTGAGTTTCTTGTTGGACACACTTAGCGACAATGCGAGGAATGCCGTTAATATGCATTATGACTGTATTGCTTTCTCCAGCCTCATTACGTTGTACCAGTTCTTTTTTAACATTGAAATATTCAGTTTCTTTCGGAGTCTTATCCTGAGAAACAAACACTTTTTTGTAGGTGGAGTGGTTTCTTTATTTGTTAGATCATTTCAGGATAGCATATGCGCCTTTCTCATGTTCTAAGAGAACCTCAATGGGCCTACTAATATTTGGATTGGCACGACCAACTCATAAAAAACGTAGCATAGATAAGGTTTTAGTATTGTCTATGGCATCTAGCAGCGAGTTAATTGCTGTTCTCTCCAACTCCAATTTTTCTTCATTTTTCTCACACTGGACTTCACATAACCCAAAAATCATTGTTTCTCTTCTTTTTTCTCTTTCAGCCACTTCCACAATGGCAGTATCCATAGATACGTTATTATTTGAAATTGTTTTTGGACCGGAACTGGATGATAAGGTTGCCAGATGTTCGGCCATTTCCTTAATCTGTGCCCTTAATTCAGCAATTTCGGACTTAATACTATTTATGTCGTCGCCCATTGAATCACATGCTGGGCATAGCCATGAGAGTCCTTTCTTAGCATTTAAATTTATTACACGAACATCAGATGCTAACAGCTTCACACATGAATTATTTAAGTGTTTTTACAATACACGGCATACGACTTTTCAATGATCATCTACAAACTTTTTGTAATTTGTGCTACAGGAACACTGAGACATAATTAAATATTTATTAATCGCTTGTGAAGAATTTTCCATTAGCATACAGCCAAATCGGAAAGTTCATAAATAATTTGTAAGAATGGAGGATTAGCACACAGTCAATTTTTTGTTGTCAGCTATTTCATACAAAACTTGATAATAATAACAACACCACATTATAGCGTCAATCAGATGTAGACCACTAAATAATAATGTTTTGCACTGTTTACACAAATTAAGGAAAATTAAAATTAGTTGTACTTACTTAATGTCAGAATATAAACACAGAGTAATAACAACACGTCTTACTCCATACTCATACATATTATTTGAAATTATTCCGCACTCGACTAACTTAAATGACCTACCGATTGGCTTAATATAAATATAAAATGATTAAATGGAAATTAAAATGAGAACAATATTTATTAGGGCTAAAACTAAAACTTTATTTTAATATCGTGTCTCCTAAGTGGTGTCGAAAACGTGATTCCATGCAAGATTTTAAAGAAAAAAGTTCCTATGAACCTGAGGTCGGAAGTGCTTCCACATATTTCGCATGTGACCAGTAGTCACTAGGAGCTATAACTCTATTTAATTTGAACACAATATTCTAAAGGTGGGTTTATAGGGAAACCCGGAAGGTTTTTCTAAAATAACTTTTTTTCCTATGGACAAATTTGAAACTTGAAACACCTATATAACAGAAAATTTCAAAAAAATGTTTTTGGTGTCTTACTTTTTTTTGTAGTAGTGGCACTTTGATTTTTAATGTTTTTTGTGAAAACCACTAATCCTACAAAGAAAAATTGCAAGAAATCAAAAAACTTTTCTTTTAAATTTCCTGTCACTATTTTTCCCTGAAAATAGTTTTGGTGACTTCACACTCTGACTTTTTCTTTCACTTGAAAGTCTGTATAGGGCCGTTTTTCAATCCTCGTCTGTTGAACACATCTCAATTTGTGAATTCATAGATATAGAAAAGTGGTTTACTGTCTGCTATTAGCACTAATCAATAACCCAACGAGTAGCTCAAACAGACCTTATTGAATAAACGCAGTTTCAAAGAAACCATTGTTTGTTTACAATTACGATGGATTACATAAAATAAAATATTTGTTTTATTCCATACTATTTACATTTAAAATAAAATCACAATTCAGTTCTCACTTTCATTGTCGTCATCGTCACCTAAACTATTAATAAATCTTTCTGTAATGTTTCCAATATTAATGTATGAATTTTCAACGTTTTGAACATATGAAACACAATTAATCCAGTTCCTTAGATGAAGTTCGTTCACCGCGATTTTCAATTAGTTCCAATACATTGACATTTAGAGGTGAAATACTGTTGAGTCAAATTCCAAATCTTAATTGATGTCGCTCTATAAAAATAAATATACAATAATATTGCCCTCAAGTGGGATTGAACCTTTGATATGAAGATAACACTGACGTTGACATATTTTCCACAAAACACCATATACTGCACTCAATCAAATATGGCGGAAGTATTTTTTATATTAAAACTTTTTAAATCAAGCAGCTCTTTTTTTGAAAACAAATATCATGATTATGCAGATACTGTTATATTGTCGCTTTTAATTGTCTACTATATAACTTTCTTATCCATAACAATCCCACTATGTAGAGGAATATTATGGACGAATCAATCTTCAAATAATTCCGTCGTGGAATTATGATAATTATTGATAATCGGCATAGTATTTTATATCTTTTGCTTATAACGACATTCGTCTTTAGCTCCAGCATGCTGTAATATCCTTATTCGTTTTCCTCTGTTTAATGGTGCTTTCGTCTTATATTGGTCAATAGAATCAATGAAATCTTTTATTGGGATATCATGCATATTAAACCATATTTCGTCCAAGTAGATAATTGGTCTATTTTCTCTTCTACATTATTTGAATTGTTGTCAAATTCGTTATTCTTGAAATAATTTCGATTCCATAATAACTTGCCTTTATTTTTTCTTTTTAAGTTGATTCACTCCACGGAATCAACATTTTTTTGGTAATAAAATCTTTCTATGTTCACAAACGAAATCAAAACAATTAGTCTGTGTTAAACACAATGGCTATTTATTCAAATACTCATAAACCTTAAAATTCTTAGAAAATTGTAAATACGGTCCTTATCTGAGCAATAGACCCATTTACCCCGTAATCCCTTAACAGCAGAATTTTATTGCAGCTGTGTACTGGAAACAATAAGCCACTTTACTCTATCTGTGAATACATTGAGGATAATAATCTTTTCGTTGACTTGCTATATACATTATTTGCTTATCCGTTTTACAGGGGCAGAAACTGAAGTACGTTTTCGATATCAAAATATTCTAAAAGTAGTTAAATTACTGAAGATCACAAAATTCAAAAGTTTATATTGGATTACACGTAAATTGAGAATAATGATAACCAATTAAGTTTTCTTCAGGTCCAGGTATTATTAAATTATTGTTGACAAAATCCCTAATTAGAAAGAATGGATTAACCATTAAACATTTACTTACAGGAATTGTAAATGTTTAACAAGGAAAAAATCAATAAGATGTAACAATAACTAAACAAAATTTTTAATGTCGGTAATAGATTGAAGTTAAATGTGATTTGTATACAATGATAATATAATTTAATATCTACAATACCGAGTTCAGTATCATAGTGGACTAGAGCGTAAAATAACGTAGCTGATTTTACTGCCTGACAACTTCCGGGTTCAAATCCCCAAAGAAGTGTTTGCGTGTCCTGGTTTCTTTCATTAGTGTAACTCCCTCCAATGCAACCCCAACTGTGGATTTGGAGGTTTTCAACATGACTTTGTATGTAACAGATCCACCATGAGTAACTTAACCATTATCACTCAATATTTATCTGACACAGGTAAATGCGGTTTACATGGACTTCTCAAAGACCTGTGATAAAATAGAAATTTTGGATTTAACAACTAACAACTAAATACAATTTTTTATATTACTTATTAAGCAGAGAGCAACATGCGTCTCAAATGATGAACATAATAGTCCAGCAGTGTTTTTAGTCATGTCCACAAGGGCCTCTACTTGTCTTACTCTTCACCAATGATTTATGCTACAAGATTAATTCTAATGAATTGGTTTTTTCTGATGACCGTAAAATATTGAGTAGTAAGAATTGCACAGATGGCTGGGCTGGGACTGAACTTTTTATATTATTTACTTGTGAGATCAAAACTAGAATATGTCTCTACAATCTGGAACTCCTGTTGTTGCAGTTACCAAAAAGGATGCTCTGGAAGAAATTCAGAGAAATTTTTTTAAATTTTTATTATTTAATATTGACAAACCCTATTCAGACAAAGAAATCGAGTACGTTGTTATATTGGAGAGCTTCGGGTTTAATAGCTTAGAAAAAATAAGCATGTCTTTTTGTTATATAAACTTATACATAATGAAAATGACTATCCTGAGGTAGTGTTAATTAGTTCCTGGTCCCTAGGTTACGATTCGGGCAACACGTACCTTTTTACTTCAATAAATCAAGAACTAATATGCAATTAAAGTCACCCATTACAACTATGTCTAGTAATTTTAATAGAATGAGTAACTTCAGAGATATTAATGTACCTAGGAATGTACCATAAACAAATTTTAGACATAGCAGCAAATGTATTATAAATTACGGATTGTCTAAACTCTATTGTTATATATTGTCATAATATTCATGGGTCATTAAAATTAAGTTCTTTAAAAGAGAGAAATAAGAACAATATTTAAGAAATCAGCTAAAATGGCAATTACTTTGAGCATTAATATCATGAAATGTAATAATACTGTGGTCAAATTTGAAATTTGTTGTTTCATATAACCATAAAATATTTAAAACGTAATGAAATAATAAAATGTGTTGAGAGCCATGAGGCAAGAAATAGAATATTAAATGAACATAGTTATTACAAGTTGTTATAATGTTGTAGTATAGAAGTACATACCGTACAGATAATTAACAAAACATTGTAATTAAAATAAAAGTGAAAGTGATAAATTCAAGGAAGCATGCAATCATCATAAGTTATTTGAAGTCAGTTTGGAAACCCTGAAATACAAATTTTCATCTAGTATAGCACAATTGATTTAGTCATCCAGGGTAACTAGGAAAAACGAATAAATTTGTTGTGGAGAACGAAAAAAGAGAGTGGAAGGGGATTGTTTTTTGTGTGGAGAGAGAAAAATAACAAGAGATTAAGAACTGGTAAAAATACAAGTATAGTAAATAAATAAAGCTTTTATAAATAAAGCGCATTATAAGAATTTAAAGAAGAATAAATAAACAAACAGATGATAATTAAAAAAAGTTGAAAGAAGATTGAAAATAATAATAATTGAATGCAAAATTGATAAGGAAATCAAAATATTTTTTGTCCAGTAATAAAAGGTTAGTTTCCGGCTATTTAATTATTATTTTAGAAAACATTGGTTTGTGAAGAAATTAAATATTGGAAAAGTGAATGTCAAAATTAATATCAGATGGGGAGAATTTAAATTTAAGAAAATAATAAGTTTGGAGAATACGGGAAGAGGAAATTTCCAACGGTGAGCGTAGGAGACGGAGTTAATGTTGTTTACATACGAGTGTTAGAAATATAAGGAACTTGGTATGTGATAAACTCTATTTAAAACCAATGTCAGAACATTATTAAATTTAAGGAGTCAGTTTGTTAATTGTTATTGTAAAAGTTAGAAATCATTATATGATCATTTGGTATTTAATCTGGGCCTCAATTTAATTTATAATGCCCTAGAACCGGCTTTTTTGAGATAAGTGTTTTATGTTCAAAGTACTTCAATCTAAAATCCAAGTTAATGTATTAATTTGGGTGGCGCTCAGCATACTTAAATCGAGAAATTGAGTAAATTAAAAATAAAATAAATTATAGGAGTAATAAAATAGCACAATATTTTATGTGTTGCTGTAGTACCTACATAAATTTGTTATTTATTTTTGCTACTTTCTATATTTTATTGCTTTTATATACAAGGTGTCCGGAAATTATGAGCAAAAAATTCAAGAGGTGAGGCGTCAAAATAAGTTGTTTCAACCTAATTTACCTTTATCCAAAATCGCACCCCTATGAAGATACAGCCCGCTAAAGTTGGAAATAAAAAAATTGTTTTTTTTTTTAATATTGTACAAATGACTACAGATATTTTCTTCAATTTCGGTACATTGAAACGTATGCCAAAGATTAATAGTTTAAAGTAAAAACTTTTTAAAATAATAATAGAAATGGTATTATAGTACACTGAAAAACCGACAAAAACGTTTCAAAAATTTTTTTTAAGGTACAACCACATGGGACCTTCACAGAATAATAGATTAGGCCCTTGGCCATCTAAAATGGCCAATTACAACATTTTTTGGGAGGTCCAACTTTTTTTATTATGAAAAATGTCACAAATCTGTCAAAATTAATTTTTCGTACTTTTTCACACATCCCTCACGATATCTCCGGAACCAATTGAGATAATCAAGTTTTTTTTTTTTTTGGTCGATAAAGGAAACGTGAGCGGAGGTGACTGAATTAATTTAGTCTTTATGGAAAACCTAGTTTTTTTATAAAATTAGGTAATACTTTAACATTTACTTTTCTTGCAGTATTCTTTTCAGTAAGCGAAAAACTTTTTTGTTTTAAGGAATTTTGCCACAGTATATGCATACGGAATAAAATTAACACATCAAGGAAGTTTTTAAAAAAAAGCGCAATACTCTACGACTTGTACGTTTCAAGTTATTGTTATTTGAAATTAAGTTTCTGCGGGCAGGATATTTCCCCCGGTTCTACTGTGCTTTAATCAGTGTGCTATGCGTGTTGTGGGTGCATACTATTAAGTATTATTTTTGACATATCTTTAATATAAATTTTATTTTCATAAGCACTTTGGTTTTACTTATCATTATTTACATTGCACATTATTTAAAATCCATTATATTTATACATTAAAACCTAAAATTGAATTAAAAAAAAATACGAATTAATTATTTATTTTAAAACATAAATTTAAAACTTGTTATAAAAATATTTTAAAAATCGTCAACGTCGGAATCTAAAAATATCTAGACAGTTCCTTGGTTGCAGCACTTTGCATAATTGCACTCACTGCAGCATTTCAAACCTTGAGCAAAACAGGTACATCTGTTGTTACAGACCCTGTCGGAACATCTTATTGACAAACTTTGCCTTACAATATCGGGCACAGATTTTTGACTAGAAAAAGTTGCCTTCCAAACATTTTCTTCAAATGTCCAACCGTATCGAGTTGGATCTTCCATCTGCATGTATTGTATATGGCTATTGTACTAAATTTTTAATTGATACAGACACCTGGCTCCGTGGTCTAGAGGTAATGTACTTGCCTCAAAACTTCGGGGTCCCGGGTTCGATTCCCGGTCGAGGAACTGGGATTTTTCTGTGAGAGAGATTAATCGTAGTATACTCGGACATTGGGTGTGTGTCCATTGTCTCTAAATGTGTAGCTCCCTCTCCCACACAAGGTCATTCCAGACCTTCAGGGACAAAGAGGGTTGTAATTTCATGTGGTGTTATTATTATTATATTATTATACCTAAAAAGAGAATAATTACATGTAGGTGTTTTGTTTCTTTTTTTAATAGGTATGGGCGATCTAGAAAAATAATTATTACCTTTTTAAATGTTGTCTAAAAGCATGGTCAGTAGGAGGCAGCTCAGAAGCTGGCCGATTTGTACTTGTTGTTAAGTCCCATCGCAGTTCATTTAGGGATTTTATATCTTTGTTTTTATTCTTATATAAATAAAGCGTATATTTTACCCCTTATTCCATCGCTTTATCCTCTGACAGAAAAGGAAGGTTTTCTAAATCTTTTAAATTATTTAAATTTTTATATAAAACATAGAATGCCGTTTTCTTCCCTATTTTATACATGGCATTAGCTGTATCACAACCAGTTAGGCAATGAATCGTTAATACTTTCTTGCAAATTTCCTCTCCTAAATTTGCCACAATATTGTTAATTGACAAAAAATGTATATTCTTACTATGTCCTAATTGTATAAATATATTCCTTTGGGACATATCTGGTGTTTCGCAGTAATAATGTAAAAGCAAAATCAGGACATCAGTATCAACAGATTTTACCAGAATTGTATTACCTGATTTTAATTCTGATAACATAAAATAAACATTCCATTGTTAAGCATTAAATAATATGTAAAAACTCAATAAAAATAATACTCATTCGCATTCACATTACACAAAGAAAAGTTTGTTTCTAACTGACAATATATGTATAATATAAGATTACTTGTATTCAATAGTCTACACTCTACACACTTGAGTGGCGCCGCAGTGAGGCGCATCTAGGATCGAAAAACTCGTAACTTTAAAAAATAAAATCTCGAAAACTATAAGTCGTAGAGAACTGACTCTTTTTTTTAAAAAACTTCCTTGAAGTGTAAGCTTTATTTCATACGCATATGGTATGACAAAATTCCTTAAAATAAAAAAAGTTTTTCGCTTACCGAAAAAAATGCAGCAAGGAAGGTAAACGTTCCAGTTTTACCTAGTTTTACAAAAAAATTAAATTTTCCATAAAAACGAAATTAAAGCAGTGACCTTCGCCCACATTTCCTTTATCAATTAAAAAAAAATACCTATAATTATCTCGATTGGTTCCGGAGATATCATGAGGGATGTGTGAAAAAGTAAGAAAAATTAATTTTGACAAATTTATGACATTCTTCGTAATAAAAAAAGTTTGACCTCCAAAAAAATGTTGTAATTGGCCATTACAGATGGCCAAGGACCTAGGCTATCATGCTGTGAAGGTCCCAAGTGGTTGTACCTTAAAAAATTTTTTTTCAAGAAGGAAGCTACTTTTTTCCCCGTTTTACGGTGCACTATTACAAATCATCATAATGATCACATTTGGTCTGAAGAAAATCCTAATGCAAATAGAGAATTTTCAGCGTAATTTTTCGGTTAATGTTTGGGCGGGGATTTTTAATAATCATCTAATTGGACCTGTTTTCTTTCCAAATCGTTTAAATGCAGCTGCCTATCTGCATTTCCTAGAAAATGAATTGCCCGAACAATTAGAAATTGTAGATCTACATATTAGGCAAAACAAGTGGTATTTACAAGACGGTGCTCCACCCCATTATAGCCTGCAAGTCAGGCAATTCTTATCAAGGCGTTTTCCAGGACGTTGAATAGATCGAGGAGCAGATGCTTCAATCAGTTGGCCGGCTCGGTCACCTGATTTAAACCCAATTGACTTCTGTTTTTGGGGAGCCATGAAAGACAAAGTTTACTCTGTTTCAATAAAGAGCGCTGAACATCTGCGACAAAGAATTCAGCAGTCAGCCGAGGAATTTAGAAACATTCCTGGCGTTTTTCAGAATGTGAGATTTTTTCTTCTAAAAAGAGCGAGATATTGTATACAAGAAAATAGTAATCACTTTGAGCACATTCTGAAATAAATTTTTAATAATTATTTATGTAAAACTGAAATTAAGAAATAACTGATAAAATAAATGATTTTTCTCTGTTTTTATTATTCCGTCAATTAACAGGCTTTGCAAGGTTTTTAGTATTTCCAGTTTCAGTTGAAAATGGTTACTCAAAAAAAACTTACGAAAAAAGACACAAGATAAGAAAAAGCTGTATAATTAAATTTTCTATAAAATACAGTTATACCAAGTCATAGGCGTACCACTAAAAAAAGAGGGTAGGAGAGAAAGGTGTTTACTCGTAAATCAGCCTTTTAGAAAACTTGATTTTAAATAGTTTTTACTTTAAACTATTACCCTTTGGCATACGTTTCAATGTACCGAAATGGAAAAAAAAATCTACAGCCATTTGTACAATATTAAAAAAACAGTTTTTTTATTTCCAACTTTAGAAAGCTGTATCTTTATAAGGGTGCGATTTTGGATGGAGGTAAATTAGGTTGAATCAAATTTTTTTGACGCACAGAATCCTTGGTTAAGTGATTGACAAACTTTCTAATATATATACACTGTGGAAATTAAGTAACGCATAAATTCAGTAATTCCGTTGATATTAATTTTTTGAAAAGGGGTATAGCGATTTTAATTTCAGCAAATATTTTCAGTCTATTTTCAGTTTCTTATATCATTTATTTTTTAAGTTATGATATCATCGACTTTTTTTAAATGACAACCTATATTTTTTATTATTGATTTTGGTAGTAATTTTTATTCTGGTTTCGACCGTATAAAATTTTCGATATGTTATTATTTGAAAAAAATCGAGAAAAACCGTCTTAAATTTGAAATAATAAAAATTCATTAAATTGGGAAAATTTATCTAGTTGCCGGTGTATCACATTAGTTACGGCTGTCAGAATTACACAATTTGTAAATGTCATAGATCATAGAATAAGTGTTATTATTTTGCTTTTTCTAAATTAGAAAAACTATTTTATTAATAAAAAATGGTACAATTGAGCGACAAACAGAAAATTGAAGTGTTAATAATCGTTGGTTATGGCGACAGAGCTAGAACACATCAAGAAGTGTGTCATCTTTTTAGCGAAAAATACTCGGATCAGCCCATAATTCAATCAACAATTAGTAAGATTGAAAAAAAAATTCGGGAACATGGCGTTGTAAAGAATATTCCAAAAACTGGACGTCCGGCGACATTAAATGAAAATGCACAACTTGATGTGCTACTAGAAATTGAAAACAATCCACATTCGACTAGTAGAAGCATTGCTTTGAACCACAATATAAACCACACTACAGTTCTAAAACTTTTGAAAGTTCAAAAATTCCACCCATATAAGGTGCACCTGGTTCATGAGTTGACAGAAGATGACTTTGATCGTAGGCAAGAGTTTTGTGAACAAATGATGGAAATTTGCAACCGCGATCCAATGTTTTCCCAGCGTGTTTTATTTTCGGATGAAGCAACATTTTGTTTAAATGGCCATGTCAATAGACAGAATTGTAGATATTGGGCTAGGGATAATCCCCATTGGATGCAGGAAAGTCATACCCAATATCGTCAGAAAGTTAATGTTTGGGCAGGAATTATTGGTGACAGAATTATAGGTCCATTCTTTTTTGAAAACACTTTCACTGGAGATAGATACCTGCAATTTTTACAGTTGGAATTGATGCCTGCATTAGCTGCATTATTCCCCAATGCAAATAATCCTGACCTACCAAATAATACCATTTGGTTACAGCAAGATGGCGTTCCGTCTCATTACGCAATTATTGTGCGACGCTAATTGGACGAAGTTCTCCCAGCAAGATGAATAGGAGAAGAGGTCAGATAGAATGGCCACCTAGGTCTTCTGATCTAACGCCATTAGACTTCTTTTTATGGGGGTACTTAAAAAATAAAGTGTACAACAATCGACCCAATAATTTAGACGATCTCAGGCAAAGAATTCAACGTGAGATTAGGTTAATATCGCCTCAAACTATTCAGAATGTGAGAAATGTATTTTATAATCGTCTTGGTAATTGTCAAATGGTACAGGGTCGTCAATTTGAACATTTAGTGTAAATGTAATTTAACAACTGTTATTTCTGTGCTTATTTTTGTGTTTGACGATATTGTTAGAGTTTTTTCTGGTTAATCAATTTAGTTTCTTTTTATACCAAGGTTTGCCTCACGGAGTTATCGTTATTACTAACCTTGATTTGAGCACATAATAAATTTCTAGTTCGATTTTTCAACTATTGGTATAATTTCAAAATAAAAACGAATGTGCCGTCGATAACTTTCCGTCAAACTTAGGCAACTAGATAAATTTTCCCAATTTAATGAATTTTTGTTATTTGAACTTTAAGACTGTTTTTCTCGATTTTTTCAAATAATAACATATTGAAAATTTTATACGGTCGGAACTGGAATAAAGACTACTACCAAAATCAATAATAAAAAATATAGGTTGTCATTTAAAGAAAAAACTCGATGACGTCATAACTTAAAAAATCATATAAGAAACTGAAAATAGACTGAAAATATTTGCTGAAGTTAAAGTCGCTATACCCCTTCGATATTTTTTCCAAAGAATAATTAATATATATATATATATATATATATATATATATATATATATATATATATATATATATATATATATATATATATATATATATATATATATATATATATATATATATATATATATATATATATATATATATATATATATATATATATATATATATATATATATATATATATATATATATATATATATATATATATATATATATATATATATATATATATATATATATATATATATATATATATATATATATATATATATATATATATATATATATATATATATATATATATATATATATATATATATATATATATATATATATATATATATATATATATATATATATATATATATATATATATATATATATATATATATATATATATATATATATATATATATATATATATATATATATATATATATATATATATATATATATATATATATATATATATATATATATATATATATATATATATATATATATATATATATATATATATATATATATATATATATATATATATATATATATATATATATATATATATATATATATATATATATATATATATATATATATATATATATATATATATATATATATATATATATATATATATATATATATATATATATATATATATATATATATATATATATATATATATATATATATATATTTATATATATATATATATATATATATATATATATATATATATATATATATATATATATATATATATATATATATATATATATATATGTTAAATTCGTTTTCCGGGTATACTCCCGCGAGGTGATAGGCCCCGAGAGGGACCGTGGTTGTCTGAACGACGTTTGGGAATCTCATCTGCTATCTTCAGGTTCTAACCGTTAACTACCGCGGCTTCTGGGTTACTGAACTGAAATGACGTTTCAGGATCTGGCTGTTCTTTTATACTCACCTATGTTACGCTCTGTTGCTCTCGACTCACTCCGGGCGTCATGGTCTGCTGCACCCATCTCCTGATTTCGAGCGCGGCTTCGTGTAATCGGTCCTGTTCGGGCGCATGCGTGTATCTGTGCTTATGTCACGGTCTGCTGCACCCATCTCCTGATTTCGAGGGCGACTCCGTGTACTTGGTCCTATAAGATTAGCTCTGGTTGGTTCCTCTTCGTGTGTTCGTTGCGTTATGTTTCTTGCTTCTCATGGATAGTAGCATGTAATATTAGAGCAGGTTTCCATGTGGTAGGTAGTCTTTGGGTGTCATCTCGTGTATTTAGATTGTGGTCTTTTCTCTATTTCTATGGCCTCCCTGATGATTCTTGACTTGTAATGCTTTCGATATTGGCTAGTGTTTTTGTTTTGTCGAAATCAATCCTATGTCCTGTAGTTTTGACATGTTGAGCTGGAGATGATGTTCTCTCGTCTTTTCTAACAGCGTTTATGTGTTCTTCGCGTCTTGCACTTATTTTTCTGTTGGTCTGTCCTATGTATGATTTGTTGCAATCTTGGCAAGGTATTTCATATACCCCTTGACTTTCTAGAGCAATGTGGTCTTTGGATTTCGAAGAATGGTACTGATTTTCTTGTCGGTCTTAAAAGTTGTTTCATTCTATGTTTACGTAGAAGTTTGCTTATTTTATCCAGTTGTTCCTTTTATATATGGCAGATAGGCTTTTGCTATGGGTTGTTCGAGTCCTCTTGATTTCTCGGCCGAGATGGCTTTGACAACTTCTGTATTCTTTGTTGTGTGAACCCATTCTTTCGCAGCGCTTTGTGAAGAGTTGACATTTTCTTTGAGGTTGTCTGCATCTGCTAGTCTCTGCGAGCGTGTGACTAATGTCTTTACTACTGAGTTTAGTTGTGCTGGATGGTGGTGTGACTGTGCATTTAGGTATCTGTCAGTGTGAGTGGCTTTTCTATAAACTGTGTGGCCTAGACTTCCGTCCTGCTTCTTCTTGAACCAGTACGTCGAGAAATGGTAGCTGACTGTCAGTCTCTACCTCCATGGTGAACTTAATTTTGTCGTGTATACTATTCAGATGTTCTAAGAAGTTAGTGGAGATTCTCTCTTCCATGAGTCCAAATCACAAATGTGTCGTCGACGTACCTTAGCCATAGGCTTGGTTTTAATGGTGCAGATTGTAGTGCTCGAGTTTCTAAATCCTCCATAAAGAGATTGGCAATAACTGGAGATAGGGGGAGCCCATCGGGGCTCCTTCGGTTTGTCTGTATCGTTGCTCATTGTATGTAAAATAGGTATTATTTAGGCAATGTTGAGTTAGCCTAAGAATATGATCTGCTGGATGATATTTTCGCTTGATAATGTCGAGTGACTCCTCTACGGGTACGTTGGTGAACAAGGATATGACATCGAAGCTCACTAGAAGATGTTCCGCTTGGACGGTCTGATTTTCTAATAACTCAATGAAATGGTCTGCATTTTTCACGTAGGATTTAACTTCCTCGGCAAACGGTTGTAGTTGTCTGGCTAAATGTCTTGCTAACTGCTGTGTGGGTGACCCTATTGAGCTAACAATTGGTCTTAGAGGAGCTCCTTCTTTGTGAATCTTTGGTAGACCATAAAATTTGGGACATCTTGAAGACTTCTCTCGCGGGATGATCTGGTTCTGTGTCTCTTTGTCGATTGGACTGGCTTTGATTTTGGCTTTTGTCGTCTTCTCCAGGTAAGTAGTAGGATCTGTGGTAATAAGCTGATATGCAGTGTCTCCTAGTAGACTTTCTATTTTTGTATGATAATCGTCGCTGTTCATCACTACTGTTGCGTTTCCTTTGTCTGCGGGTAAGATTATGATGCCCTCATTTTGTCGTAAGGTCTTCAGTGCTTCTAATTCTTCGTGTTGTAGATTCCTCTTTGGTATACGGGCTGTTCTTAATATACGTGACGTGTCCTGGCGTATAGTTTCCGCTATGTTTGTATCTAAATTGCCAATGGCCGATTCTACACCACAGATTATGTCTTCTACCGGTAGACGTGCTGGTGCTATCGCGAAGTTAAATCCCTTGGCTAATACATTCAACGAGGCCTCATTGAGATGGTAACTGGACACATTGTGAACTACTCTTGTAGGTTCTAATTGTTCGGATTTCTTGATGGGCTTTTTGTTGGAGTTGAAGGCGGTTAAATTTATTCTTTAACCTCTCTGTAGTTAAATCATTATCTCTTTCTTCCCTGAAATGTGCAAGTTGGTCAATAATGGTCCATAATGTCGGGTCGATAGTTCTGCTTAAATAAAGATGCTGGTCTAGTAACTTGTGTATTGATGTTGTCTAATGTCCGTCTAGTGTCGTGGATTGATTTTCTCATCAGGGTTAGGCTAGTTTTTCGGAGAATTCTTTTTGTGTGTTGATCCTTTCTGTGGAACGTCAATTCCATGCATTTCGGAATGATATTTTCATCCCGGCAGCGTTGCAGAAATGCGAGATTGCAAGAAGTTTCCTTCTTTTGATAATATTTTCTCGAAGTTTCTTGTCTGATGAAATGTCTTCTCCCCGTAGAGACATATTAAGTTGTTTTTCAGGTTTTCGCGGGTGGTGAATGTTAAATTCGTTTTCCGGGTATACTCCCGCGTAGGTGATAGGCCCCGAGAGGGACCGTGGTTGTCTGAACGACGTTTCGGCAGAATCTCATCTGCCATCTACAGGTTCTAACCGTTAACTGCTTACTGCGGCTTCTGGTTACTCGAACTGAAATGACGTTTTCTGGATCTGGCTGTTCTTTTATATACTCTACCTATGTTACGCTCTGTTGCTCTCGACTCACTCCGGGCGTCATGGTCTGCTGCACCCATCTCCTGATTTCGAGCGCGGCTTCGTGTAATCGGTCCTGTTCGGGCGCGCATGCGTGTATCTGTGCTTATGTCACGGTCTGTTGCACCCATCTCCTGATTTCGAGGGCGACTCCGTGTACTTGGTCCTATTAGATTAGCTCTGGTTGGTTCCTCTTCGTGTGTTCGTTGCGTTATGTTTCTTGCTTCCTCATGGATAGTAGCATGTAATATTAGAGCAGGTTTCCATGTGGTAGGTAGTCTTTGGGTGTCATCTCGTGTATTTAGATTGTGTGGTCTTTTCTCTATTTCTATGGCCTCCCTGATGATTCTTGGGGCCTATCACCTACGCGGGAGTATACCCGGAAAACGAATTTAACATTCACCACCCGCGAAAACCTGAAAAACAACTTAATATATATATATATATATATATATATATATATATATATATATATATATATATATATATATATATATATATATATATATATATATATATATATATATATATATATATATATATATATATATATATATATATATATATATATATATATATATATATATATATATATATATATATATATATATATATATATATATATATATATATATATATATATATATATATATATATATATATATATATATATATATATATATATATATATATATATATATATATATATATATATATATATATACATATATTTTATATCTTTTTACATTTTTTGTTATACATATTTTGGCATTTGTTATTCTGTACTTGGCCTGTAATTGGGGTAACCTGTTGGGCAAGTAAACTATTCTTATTATTGTTATTATTATTTGGGAATCACATCGGCACTCTTGCATTTATTTAGTTGAAGTATTAATTCCGAATATTCCATTCTATATTTCAGCATTTTTCAACATTCTGGTACTAAATTTTGCTTTCAATTGGTTAACGTTTAAAGGAAAACCAATCATGTTTGGACGCGTGCCGAAGTAGATAGCGGAATGTTTAAATCAGTTTGGTACATGAGTCATAGAACACCCTGTATATCAAAAGACAATTTCTAAGGATAAATTAGCTGGTTGTAACACCTAGTGTACTTACAATATAGAAAAAGTACTTATTTTACTACCAATTTGTTATTCCTCTAAAATAAATCACATTCCATTACATAAAAAGTACTTTTTTTCTGTCTTCTGCCAAATGATCTGAAAATATATATAGCTCCCTTTGAATTAATTGAGTGTAATTTAGATAAAACATCCTTTTTCTAGAAGGAAGAATAAAAGCATTTTTTATCATTATTTCCAGTAATTTCAACGGTGTGGGTCATCAACTCTCAGCGACTCGTCTTTATCATCCCCAGACGGTTCTAGGCATCCCCTGGATGGTCTGGAACAAATCTGGCCCTGGAACGATTCCTACTCTCTAGTCTACACAGGGATACGTACACAGAGTTCGAACACCGCGCCCGCCACGCTTCACCTGGGGTTGTTTTCAAGCTTGCAGGGCTCACATCTATCACAGTATCGCAAAAGAAAGGTTACCATTTTTTATTATATTTTTTATTAAAATATTAGACATAATAAAACATCGTTCCTAAAATGCGCAAATAGCATGTAAATCTTTTAGGACTTAAATAGTATTTATAATATAATTAATATACAGAGTGTCTGTTTAATTCTTCAAAACAATGAGGTGTGAAGTTTTCTGTAAAAATCATGATTAATCAAATACTCTTCCCCGAAAATGTATACCCTTTAAAGTTGAAGAGGACAAAAATTCGCCATTAAACCAGTATGTGTAAAATTAGAAGAATTAAACTTGGTAAGAATTTTTAGGTCTACTCGGACTTAATTTAAAAATTTGAAGGAAAAGTGAAAACGGAAAGGTTTGTATAAGGTGCTGGACCGACTAACCACCCACAGTATTTATTCTTGGAAAAAGTCGAGGAATAAATTTGTCTTTGGAAAGTTAATATTAAAATAAGCATTTTGTCCAATTTTGTTTTTCGAGAAAAATAGTAAACAACCGGCCCACTAAATATATGACTTTAGAAAAATATCACAATTAATACTTTTACATTTTTTGAGTCATCTGCACGATATTATGCAGGTGATATTTAACTTGTCTCAAGTTTTAGACCGTCTGACTACATAAATGTTATTGCTATCCTATCGTAATATAAATGCTTAAGTTTACATACCGGGTGACATGTAACACCCCGTAGCATGTTTATTTAAAAAGATATTATTCTGAAATTTGGTACAGTTACATAATTCATGATTGTCCTTTTTTTAAGTACAAAAAATTGTTGTCCACCACTTCTGGTTTCACCGGAAGTGACATCTACTCTATTATTTTAAATGGCACCCTGTATATATTTTTTTACCTATCTGATTCATCTCTAGATTCTCTTTTCAACCATGTATCGGAACATGGCATTTGTTTTCTAAATGACAGTTAATATCAATTTTAGTTTGTTAAGTCTAGGTGGCCCTATGAACCTTGGCAGATATTGATGCGTAGTGTGCCGTGATATCGAAAGACCTCTGGCATGCAACTTTGTGCCTCATATTTTTTGGGAATAACCAGTAGCTAAACAGACTAATAAGATCTAACTTATTTAAAAAAAATATCTTTAAACAACCCCGATATCTTAAAAACCAAGATAGAACCCCATTTTTTTACTTCACCTAGTTAAAAAAATACTTATTTATCTTTTATTTTTGTCCAATACAATTGCTGTGCCTATCATATTTTGCTTTCTTCATTAAAATTAGTATCGAATGTTATTGCATAGTAATGAATATTGTACTGCAACAAAAATATTCAGTAAGCAGGCGGTGGAAACAAAAGAAGGTAAAACGACGCGTCATTTTGATTTGACAATTAAGAATTGTTTACTTGGCAGCAATTTAAGTATTTTCATTAAATTATAAATAAGTTATCACGTTGTTAACTCTACCTATTTTGCCATGTATTCACGAAATGAAAAAAGTAGATATGCTACTAATCTATGGCGAATGTAAAAAAAATAGCAGGCAGGCTGCTGTCTTATATGAAGAAAGATTTCCCGAAAGAATTCATCCACCAAACAACTATTTTGTAAGAGTTGAATGGCAATTCAGAAGTGAACCAGAAGTACCGGAAAATAATTTCATTATCGATGAAGACTCGGAAATCAATGTACTTGCAATTGTCGAGGTAGATCCCACGATTTCGATAAGACAGATTGAGGACCAAACGGGTGTAAATCGGGAATCAGCTCGACCCATTTTGAAAAAAACATAAATTTAAATCATACAAGTACTAAATACACCAGCATTTATACGAAAATTTTCAAAGAAGATTGAACTATTGCAATTGGTTTCTGAACAGACACAATTTGGATAATAATTTTCATGAACAAATTTCATTTTCCGACGAGTCCAGGTTCACTAATTTGGGATTATTCAATCGTAACAACACCCGTTATTGGGCACAAGAAAATCCCAGAAATATGAGAGAAAGTGCATATCAGGAGCGATTTAGTTTTAATGTATGGTTAGGAGTAATTGGCAGAAGAATTATTGGGCCAATAATTTTTGATGGTCCATTAAATGGAGAAAGATATTTGGGATTTTTGCAAAACCAGATACAAGATTTTTTGGAAGAACTGCCACCTAATGTTAACCCAATAATTTTTCAACAGGATGGGGCTCCACCATATAACAGCAGAGTTGTGGTGAATTATTTAAATGAAAGATAAAACTGGATGGGAACAAATGGGCCCGTTCGATGGCCTGCAAGGTCACCAGACCTTACGCCGCTTGATTTTTTGTATAGGGACACCTCAAGGAAAACGTTTATAGGGCTCCACCAACAAACAGAGAAGACATGGAAATGAGAGTCAGAAGAGCAATCGATGGGATTACTGAATTACAGTTAGATAACATGCTTAGGGCTACCGTCACAAAAACACGATTGTGCAGAGATAATAACGGACAACATTTTGAACATCTGTAGTAAAAAAATGTTTTTTTGTATGTAGTACTTCAGTAAATATTTTATTTTAATTTCATTCATTCGTTGTAAATATGTATTACATAGTGTAATGGTTTTTCATCAATTTTGTTCAAATGTGTTTTACTGATGTTTCTTATTTATTAAAAAAATCGTTTCACCTACTTTTATTTTGTTTCCACCGCCTGCTTACTAAATATTTTTGTTGCAGTACAATATTCATTACTATGCAATAACATTCGATACTAATTTTAATGAAGAAAGCAAAATATGATAGGCACAGCAATTGTATTGGACAAAAATAAAAGATAAATAAGTATTTTTTAACTAGGTGAAGTAAAAATGGGGTTCCTATCTTGGTTTTTAAGATATCGTGGGTTGTTTAAAGATATTTTTTTTAAATAAGTTAGATCTTATTAGTCTGTTCAGCTACTGGTTATTCCCAAAAAATATGAGGCACAAAGTTGCATGCCAGAGGTCTTTCGATATCACGGCACACTACGCATCAATATCTGCCAAGGTTCATATCAGGGCTACCTAGACTTAACAAACTAAAATTGATATTAACTGTCATTTTAAAAACAAATGCCATGTTCCGATACATGGTTGAAAAGAGAATCTAGAGACGAATCAGATAGGGAAAAAAAATATACAGGGTGCCATTTAAAATAACAGAGTAGATGTCACTTCCGGTGAAACCGCAAGTGGTGGACAAAAATTTTTTTGTACTTAAAAAAGGACAATCACGCATTATATAAGTGTACCAAATTTCAAAATAATATCTTTTTAAATAAACATGCTACGGGGTATTACATGTCTCCTGTGTCACCCTGTATATGCAAGGGAACACAATCTGAAAATGAATCATGAAAAAGCTATAGCATTGTTAATTTGTACTAGAAATTCAACAAATCACATAAAAATCTAAAAATTAGCATTAAGTTAACCATAAATAATAACACAATGAAATGGCCAGATTACACTAAAAATCGCCAGGATATACACTCAACCAAACTTATATGGAATCATGCAAAGAAATGAAAAAGTTAAATAGAAAATCTTATCAACTTGGTATGAAAATAACTGGTTTTGTTAGGTAACACATTTAGCTTTTCCTTTTCATACACATATACAGGGTGTTCCTAAATATCATGTACATGCGCAAGGGGTAATTCTATGTCTCATTTCATGACTGAAAATTTATATAAACATAGGACCGCAAACACTTCTTTACTGATCTACAGGGTGTTGAAATTTGAAGATTATTTTTTTCTCGGTAACGGTCGCATATACGGAAAAAACTACAAAAGGTTCTAAATACAACAGAAAATTCATATTGTATTTTAGAATCTACCAGCGGCGCACCGAAAAAAAGTTTAGGGGGGAGAGAAAGGGGCATGACCCCTGAAAAAAAATCTCCCTGTAGATTCTCACAACCATTTGGCATGCCCAATGATGTAAGCCCTACAGCGTAACCTATATTCCAAATTTGAGCTAAATATCTCAAAAACTGCAGGAGCTATAAAGAAATAAAAAAATCTTCAAATTTCAACATCCTGTAGATCAGTAAAGAAGAGTTTGCGGACCTATGTTTATATAAACTTTCAGTCATAAAATAAGCCAAAGAATTACCCCCTTGCGTATGTACATGATATTTAGGAACACCCTGTATACAGGGTGAGTTTTAAATGCGTAATTATATTTTAACGCTCAATATATTTCGTCGTGTACAATTGATTGGCACTGTCAAAAAATTTTTTTTGAACAAAAAAATTTTTTAATATCTGATAATTTTTTCGTCCTCCAGCCACTGACATTTTGATAGTCACTGGATAACTTTGTAAACGCACGTTCACAGAAATTGCATAATGAAGGCAGTGTTGCTACTGCCAGAGTTCGTCATCACAATTATCCTATAATTGCATACATTGCATGAATTGCAAATTTTTAATTTTTAAAAAAATTATTACCCTTTTGTTACGGACATTTTGTGAGACGATATTAGACTTATTTATAATCAGTGTAGACGCTGCACCAAAACAAATGTAATAGTTTATAAAACATTGAGCTCTTTTTAAGAAAGCATGATATCTGTACACACTGGCTGAAAATAAGAAATAAACTTCAAGGCGACCAGGCGCGATTGATTAGTCCTTTGTGGAAAGCGACACTTGTCACTTGTAGCTTGCTCTTAAAATAAAAGGTGTTAAAAATATCTGTTTATCTATTTTTCCTTGTAAAATTAGGTAATCCTGACACTTTTTTTTATAAATAAACAGAACTCGTCCCGTAAGCACCAAATATTAAAAATATGCAATACTTTTTCTGTGTATTTTAAATTATTATTATTGTCTCTAATTTATAGTTTAAGTTTAATATGGTTCATTTCTAAAAATGAATCAAAGTTGAAAATAGTCATTTTAAAAAGACGCATTTACTTTAAAAGAACGAAAAAGCAGATTTGTTTACTTACCTAATACAACAGTTACTTACTAAATGAATATATCATATGGGCTTGACGTTTGGATAACATTCCATAGCCGTTTTGCTTGTCTAGCATTTTCATCTACTTGAAAATATGCCTTTAACATATCCAGCATTAAAATAATAAAATTAGTCGCTATGATTAATCACTAATTTTCACAAAATGAACCACCAAATGAACAAATTATGAATAATACATTTCGGTAACATAGTACCTCAAAACTTCGAATCACAGATTTAAACACAAAAAACTATAATACCGTTATTAAACACATTTTTTGTAAATGCTAATACAGACAGGTACGTGAACTATAATAACACTGATTTTTACATGAGGTGTAGTAATTTCATTATAAATAAATCATGACGCTTTTCAAAAAATTTCTATTGACCTCAGTTCCTCTAACACTGTATCCTGCTAATTTGTATTTGAGCAACTGATGATCAACCAGATCAAAAGCTCATGAGAAATCAGCAAAGACACCTACGTGGTTTTTTTTTTTGTCTAACGCTTTTACAATTTTATGGTGAATATCACATAATGCAGATTCGGTCCTTTTATTTAAGGTAAAACCATCTTGTGAGGAGAGAAAGCAGTATATTTTGGCTTAAAAAAGCTTGTTAATGGTCTTTAAGATGGGTTTCAGAAGTTTTGAAAAACTACTTAGTAAACCGATTGTCTCTATTGTTGTAATCATTAGGATCTCCCTTCTTATATAGAAGGTGTACTATTGGTTGTACCCACATTCTTTGAATTACAATTGATAATATCATATTTTCCTAAGTCGGCTTTGATAACCAAACTTGCAATGGGCTGTTTGACATTTGCGCTTTAAATTTTTTAAAAAAGCTTTACTAAATATAATAGAATCTAAAATTTCACAAAAAAATTGCAAATATACTTGGTGCAGAATATAAACTGGTTAATCGAGCTTGGTTGAGGTACTTAAGAAACAATTCTTCTAACTATACTCATGATGGTGGTAGACCGATAAGTATCACAACTGTTAATAATATATTCATTAACCGACGAGCTCTAAGCTAAAGAACGATTTACGACAAACAGTTGCAGCAAAAATTTCAGCAGGTCAGTAACATGAACATTTCAATACAAACAATTAGATATAAGACTACGGGAGACATAACTACACATCAAACGTCCGGTTAGAGGCCTGAGGTGAACAAAGGACAATCGAGACGACCGACGTTTACAATTCGGTTTGGAGCATCAAAATTGGAGCAACCAACAATGGGATCGTGTTATATTTTCTGACGAGTTCAGATATTGTCTGTATCCAGATAACCGCAGAATACGCGTTTGGGAAGACAAGATGAGAGATTTATTGAAAACACTATGGTCGACTATATACTAAATGAATTCATTGAAAATAAAGGCTGCTTTATCTCCCGAACTCAATCCCATCGAATACATTTGGGATGTATTACAAAGAAGGATTTCAGCTTGGCAAAATGATTTGCATAATGCCCTTTTGGATGAATGAGTGCAAATCCCTAACACAAAAAACCAAAATACCTTAAGAAGTAAGAAAGTTGTAAAATCAAGAGGAAGTCCTATACATTATTAGTTTTTTTTAAGCATTAAGACTGTTGTTTATTATTGATAATTTAGCTGTATATTTAAATTGTTTATTTTCGATTTCTGAGTAATATAGAAAATAAATCATTTATAAGACTAAATTCGTTTGTCCTCAAATAGTCCGGATAGAAACAAAAAATCAAAAATTTATATATTATATATATATGTATTATATATATATATATATATATATATATATATATATATATATATATATATATATATATATATATATATATATATATATATATATATATATATATATATATATATATATATATATATATATATATATATATATATATATATATATATATATATATATATATATATATATATATATATATATATATATATATATATATATATATATATATATATATATATATATATATATATATATATATATATATATATATATATATATATATATATATATATATATATATATATATATATATATATATATATATATATATATATATATATATATATATATATATATATATATATATATATATATATATATATATATATATATATATATATATATATAATATATATTATATAATTATATAAATTATAAGAGGTAATAGCAATAAGATTATATTTATTTAGAATGTTAGAAAAATCGCTCTTAATATTAACACTTACTTGACTAAATGTAGAATGAATAGACATTGTGGGTGCTTGTCGCCTATTCAAAACCCTCCACTTCAGAATACAAAGAGGTTGTACTTCAGGGAACGTTTTTGATAAGTTTGTATGAGGGTCGTTAACTTGTTCGACAATGAAGAGGGACCACGAAGAGTGTAATCTTATACAACTTACAACGCCAACAAATGACACTAAGTGATATGATATACCAATATCTTGTCTCCTTGCATAATATATTTCATATAATTTGAATGAGATAGAGTCAACTAAATATCTGTTATGAAATTCAGAATTATTTGAAAAGAAAAACGATTATACAGTGTGGGAAAAAATATCGGTACATATTTTCGAAAAAACAGCCGTGAGATTTTGAATGAAGGGAAAATGTATCTACTGGATATTGCATTGATAGGGAAACATACAATCATGTACTACTAGGTGTTTTATCTAAATTTGTGGTAGAGGACCTATATAAAAGAAATATATTAAGGTGTTACAGTTCATCTTCTAAGTCCCAGAATTTATTTTCAGAATCTGTAACATCGTTGTTATCACAGAGTTCTTCGTTGCCACCACACTTATACAGTTTAGTGCACCTCAGTCACTGAACTCAAAATTTGCAATGCCCGACACATGGTTCTTTGATGCAAGCAAACTGTATCAACTGCACACTTGATTGTGGTGCACATGGAAGTGTACACATAGTAGGACAATATTGATTTTCTGTCTTCTCCGACCCGAATTGTGATGGCTCTGGGAGATTCAGGTGTTGTGATCAGCACGTTGTTACTCCCAATACCTTCTAATGAGTCCTTAGGTTGTATGATATTGGAAAGGATCTTGTTGGTGGCAGATTTTCACTTTGGACCTCATCTTTTGTGAACATCCACCATCGCAGTTGCCAAATGCCCTAAATCTTTGTTCCTGGTGAGTAGACTTGACAAATGAATCGTTCTATCAATCGTTCAGCACACTTAATAAATTCTTCTAGAGATCCAAGTCTCTTCAAAGCTTCAAAGTTTTCTTATGCTGAAGTTTTGAAAGCTTGCCAAAAAGATAGTTTTCGTTCCTTCGTAAACCATCCAGCATCATCAAATCTTAAAAGCATAATAATGTCTTCACTTTTGTACGCAAGTTTGAAATCTATAAATCTTCCAACTCCTGTAACAAACATGTCATCAGATGGGAAAGACAGTGACCACCACAGTGAAGGAGCAAAAACATCGGTGTCAGATGAGAAAATGTAGAAGGTGGCAGCACATGACACATAAAGGGAATGCAGAATTCTTTTGGTGTCTGCCTACTCATGCGTGCTTTGAAGATTTCCAACATCATTTCCATCTGATGAGTTCATTTCTCCAACTGGCTACCAGGCTTCTTCTTAGAATCTAATCATACAGAATTGCTTTATTTTAAAAGCATGCTGTTAACTCATTTTTAGTTTTAGAATGCAATAAGAGTGTTACGATAAAATTTTAGAATCCATGATTTTGTACTCAACAGTTGTTGAATTTCCTATTCTGTTCTTTCACATACCGTTCTCGGGTGAATTTTTCTAGGTAGGTATCAAATACTAAATGAGTCATCATATTTCAATAGATATCCAATAAACATTTCGAGTTGTAATCTGGTCGCGTGAATTTGTTTTCTCTTACAGATAATCTGTCCTCAGTAACAAATGAAGAAACCTGCCCCATCATGTTGTTAGAACCCTGTGTATGTTGTGATTCTTCCAGTATCTGGAAGCAATCAGCAAACGTATGGACAATAAACGATCTGCCTTCAACTACATTATGATACTATTATCTTAACAACTTTGTATACAAGGCTAAAACTGTTTGAAAAATGAACTACGAACAGAATGATCCACTGGAAAACAACAATAGTGATATAACTTCTAAATAATAAGAAACGTCAACATTCCTTTAACAACTTTTTTCATTCAATTGTAACAATATTTTTCACAAGGAAACTTCTTTAAATATAAATTAATCCATGAACTTGCTGAAGACGGTTTTAACTAACTTTTGGAATTAACAAATGCAGATTATGTGCAACAGTAATGACATTTCTTTGATGTTTTATTTTTTGATGCATTAGATAATTAATAGGCAAAATTGCACAGGAAAACAAACGGCAGTCTGTAACAATTTTAGAAATTAGCTAGACAGAGTTATTAAAGGCGATTATTGAAATAATGGACGTTGCATATTTGTAGGCCTCTTTTAAAGTTATTGTTTTAATCAGTTCAGTCGGAAATCTGAGGCCCGTCAGTATCAAAGAGAGAACCTTTTTTTATGTTTGAATCTTAATCTTTAGATAATTTTAAACAAATTTAAAGAAGCATTTTTTTTGGGTACCTTTTTGAGAGATAGCTTCCATAATAAAATTTCTTCTCGTAAATTTAAAGGGATAAGGGAAACTTTTTTAAGAAAAAGTGCTGGAAATTGTTGTTTCTATAATTTTAGTTCTTATCATGTTTGCCCTAATTCTTATACATTTAAAATATATTGGAAATACTGCGGCCATCTTTAAATTCATTATAAACTTCATCTCCGAAATGAAAAGGTATAGAAGAAAATTTCTCAAACAAAAAGTGCTCAATATGGAGTTCAGAATGATGTAATGGGGATGTCCCACTATATTAAAAGTTGGATTTCTTTTTATTGTATATGATTCTACACTATTTATGTAATCAGTATCGATTAAAAATATTAGTGACATTCCACCAGTGACTTTTTTTGAAACGTGAAAATATGACTTTTTTGAAACGTAAAAAAATTTGACTTTTTTGAAACGTCAAAAATTACTTTTATTGTAAACTCCACCACACGTCCAGTTTTACTACAGTGAGGAAGTTCTGATCCCCAAGTAATTGGCAATGATTTTTCTGTATAATACAATAGCGTCGAGAAAATTTTAAAAAAAGGTGCAATTTCGAGTTATGGCATAAAAGTTGTATTTTTTTAAATGGGAATCATAGTTGGTTATGGTTTAGTTAAAAAGGAAATTTTTTCTCTTTCAAACTATACATCATATGTGGGGTTGCTTTTGATGTGTAAGTATTTAATAGCGAAAATAATCTTTTAGTAGATTACTTTTTGCGTTTTTTTATATTTATTCCAAGTAGACGTGTGTCATCTATGACAGTGTTTTATCTGCTTGTCAGTAAATTTCGTATTAATAATTTCATTTCCGTCATAATTACACCCCATTTAATCGTAAAATATATTTCAATCGCTATCCAGAAAAAAGGCAAGCTATTTTTAAGAGGTTAAAAGAAAATCTCATTAATTGTTGGTCCTTCAACAAGCTGAGACTGAAATATATTTCGGATACAATTCACAGTTGTTATTAATTTGCTTAAAGCATTCTAGCATATCATATTTGTCGTAATTTTCGTAAGATGTCTTCACTTTTACGATTAAATGGGGTGTAATTATGATGGATACAAAATTATTATTATGAAATTTACTGACAAATGGATAAATACTGTCATAGATGACACACACCTACTTGGAATAAATATTGAAAAACGCAAAAAGTAATCTACTAAAATATTATTTTCGCTGTTAAATACTTACACATCAAAAGCAACCCCACATATGATATACAGTTTTGAAAAGAAAAAAAAATCCTTCTTACTAAACCATAGCCAACTATGATTCCCATTTAATAAAATACACCTTTTTTTTATTTTTTTCGACTCTGTATTATACAGAGAAAGCGCCTGTGGAATATAAAAGTTGTTTTTTTCATAACTTTACAAACAACCAAGATTGACATGTGTCTAAAAGTCGAAAAATCGAACTTTTGTTTATAACTCGAAAACAAAAGACGATAGCAAATTTTTGTTTTCGCCAGTGAATTTGTCTCAAAGAAGAGATCGAGAATGTATTTTCTCTTTTATTTTATCTCTTACAGTTACCGAGTTACCCTATACGAGCATCGAAATTTCTCCACCCTGTACAAGAATATCAACGAAAGTCGATACGAACTTGCTTATTTTATATAGAATACCCTATATATTTTAGGGTTTTCGAAAAGAGCATAAAATTCTGAGTCAAAAACATGTAGGTTACCCTATAACAAAACCCAGCCGCCTCAGAGATATTTGACATTTCGAAAAAATTTTTACAGGTGTAATGGTTTATAGTCTCCTTTATAATTTTCTTCGTGTAAAAAATATTTATTTGCTTTTTGGCGTGCTGAAAAACCATAAGGTGAGCTACGCTCTACAGTTTAAAGAAATTCAATAACAGTATACCAAGTGTTCCATTTTTAACTTACATTTTGTAAACTTCAAACCACGAAAACTAGCTTAAGTCAAATGGAATACCCTGTACCTTTTTACATCAAGTTATGTATAATTAAATTCCTTTTTTTCTGATTTCGCATTGTAGGGGTTTAAGTTACAACTTTTTGAAATATTTGCCACTTTCTTAGAAATTCAAAAATTTTTAGTAAAAATTTTATCAAATTAGCCATGATTAGAAACAATCAGTTATATCAGTCATTCTCTTATGTCAAAAAATGCCACCGCATTTAAATTACACCCACAAAGACTTTTTTGAAATTGTTTATTATCTATGGAGAATGTGATAAAGTAATATCAAGAACTTGTAAGTACATTTGCTACTCGATATCTACAAAAACGGAAACCGTCCCCAAACACCATAAAACACATTAAACAAATTAACCAGTAGGTTAATTTTAAAAACTATGGCTCTATCAAGGCAAGAATTCAAAACCGGAAGGATTCAGTTCACAGAATCTTAATTAAACATAAACTTCACCCGTTTTCATTCAACGATTAAAAGAAACAGATTTCCTAAGAAGAGATAATTTTTTGTGAATTTATTCTACTAAGGTCTATGGGCGACGATTCTTATTTGGGAAATATTATATAATCAGATGAAGCTAAATTTACCAAAAATGGACTTTTTAATCGACACAATTCGCATTATTGGAGTGACTCAAATCCTCATGTGTTCAGGGAGCAAAATTTGGCAGTTTAATATTTACTGTGCCATAAGAAACAATAGAATGGTGGCATTAGAATTTTATCAGGAAAATTTAAACACTAAGTTATAAAGATGTCTTCTTCTGCTAATTTGTATAGTTAATTTTTTTTGTTTTTGTTTTTTTTCTACATGAAGGATATCTAAATATTTTACAATATTTCAATAATAACTATTTAGAAAATTTACCTCTCGCCGAACATAAAGACATTTTTTATCAGCACGACGACAGTGTTCCCCCGCATAACGCGTATTTGATAAATAATTGTTTATAAGAAACTTTTTACGATCAAATAATCGACAATAATGAACCTTTCCTATGGCCTCCTCGCTCGCCCGGTTTATCAATTTTAGATTATTTTATTTGAGGAATTATTAAAAATGAAGTTTATAAGAGCCCATTAACCACTACTGAAGATTGTATGCAGAGAGTAAGAAATAAATTTCAAAACTTATCACAGGATTCAATTAAAAGAACTACGAAAATGTGTGGAGATTCAAGGGCGAAATTTTGAACAATTATTAAATTAAAATGGAATCATGTTTTTACTTGATTTTATCTTAGCCCTTTTAGGTTATGCAAAGTGTCTTCAATTCAATTGATAGGCATCTTACAGTGTTTAGTGTTATTTTCCGTTTTTGTGGATATCTAGTAACAATGTACTACAAGTTCTTGATATTACTTTCATCATCATATTATCCATAAATAATAAACAAATATAAAAAGTCTTCGTAGTTGTAATTAAAACGCGGTGGCATTTTTTGACATAAAAGAATGACTGACGTTATCGATTGTTTCTAATCACGGCTAATTTGATAAAATTTTTACTAAAAAATTCTTGAATTTCTAAGAAAATCGCAAATATTTAAAAAAAGTTGTAACTTAAACCCCCACAATGCTTATATATTAAGAAAAGGAATTTGATTCTACACAACATGATGTAAAAAAATATAGGATGTTGTATTTGACTTAAGCAAGTTTTCGCGGTTTGAAGTTTACAAAATGTAACATCAGAAATGGAACACTTGGTATACTATTATTGAATTTTTTAAACTGTGTATAGCCTTATGAGTACCTTTTACATGAAGAAAGTTATAAAGGTTATTGTAAATCATTATACCTGTCAAAATTTTTTTTAAATGTCAAATATCTCTGAAATGGCTGAGTTTAGGCTCAGAATTGTATGCTCTTTTCCCTAAAATATATAGGATATTCCATTAAAAATATGCAAGTTCGTATCGACTTCCGGTATAACTGGTGTTACGCACTTGAGAGAAGAACTACCAAATGTTTTAATGAACATTCACGGAAGGAAAACAAAATGATAATATTGATGAATGATCAAGATGTTTCAGCTGCCGAGGAGAGAAAAGAGGAGCAAGGTGAAGATGACGATGATGCTTTTTTTCAAATGGACGATGAACTGGAAATTTAAAGTTGCCAATTAATTGAGCTTAGATCCACTTCTATTTTGTAGTTCCTATTTTAGGAAATATTCCTCTAGTTTCTTTTTCAAAATAAAGCTAATACAATATTTAGAGATGACCGTCGTGTTTCCAAAATATTTCGGAATTACGGCACACATAATAAGAACTAAAAAGAGGCTTGCTAAATAGTGATGGAACTCGAGTGTGAAAATACTCGAGTGACTCGAGTCATATGGCTTTTCAATTCGAGTAAAGTTGTTACTCGACTCGGGTAATTGCTACTCGAATCGAGTTTTAACTCGAGTCGAGTTGTAATTCGAGTAAAGTTGTTACTCGAGTCGATTTATTTATATTCGAATCAGTGAGTTACTATGATTCAAGTTTTAAATCGAGTCGAGTTGCAATTCGAGTAAAGTTGTTACTCGAGTCGAATTATTGCTACTCGAATCAGTGAGTTAATATGATTTAAGTTTTAAATCGAGTTGAGTTTGACTAGAGTCTAGAGTCAGGGCAGAGTCGAAATCAAACTCGAGGCGAACTATAGAGTAAGTAGTTGGAGATGATTCAGTGGTTTGCTAAACGGTAAGTTTTTAAAGTGTAGTTAGGTTTTTTCTTTTGATAATCTTTCAGCATTTAAAACACTACCATCTAATTCCAACATAAGTTTGAAAAATCGAAAAGATAAACATAAATCATAATAATTGAAATACAAAATAATAAATGGACCCAGGCCAAATACTATTTTTCCGGCAAATCAACGCATTTCAAATACAAAATTAAATATTTAATTAAAATTGTATATAAAATGACATTTAAAGAAAACCAACATATTTTTTTTTTTTATTAAATTAACAATAAATTAAACTCTTGTTTAGCACAAAATATTAAATAAATACAGTATTTAATATTTAATACACACCGATTACGGTTTTTTATATATTTCGAACTAATTGAATCGAAAAACAAATCTTTATGAAAATGAATGTGCCAGAATGATTGCTGCAGTCGTGTGAGTCTTGAATTTAAAGAATTCTAAGTTCTAATTTCTAATTTTCTAATACGTCGTAATAACGTCGTATGTAACAATTATAGGTTTGTACGTAGAGGCGATTTGTGATAGTTTTCTGACTATAGAGATGCGAGTATTACGAGAGCTCTGCAATAACAAACGTTCTGATTGAACAAGCGCATCTGTACAACAATGTGCGCATGCTTCTGATAGTTTCAAACGATTGAAAACTGCTCTACGAACAAACCTTTTAATTAATAATTATACAATCTGACCTACAAACATGAAACAACAAACCTGGAGGGGAATTCCCGATCCTGATGACCCGATGATATAGTGATTGATTGGTGATTTCATTCATGGTTACATGTTTTCATCTTTATTACTTTTACAAGATTAGTGCCTTCAGTGCCTTCATGTAAATAATCTTTCATATTTATATTATATAAACAAATCACACTGGCACGAAAGAATATTTAAAAATATTAATAAAACCATAAACAATTAAATTAAAGAAACTTGACTCGTCAAAAAGCGACTCGAGTCTAAAGGCAACTCGAGTTAAAAGGCGACCCGATTCAAAAATAGACTCGATTCAAAAATCTACTCGTCAAAAAGCTACTCGAGTCAAAAGTCGAGTCGATTTCTTTAGTTTTACTCGACCTAACTTTTGACTCGAGTTTTATAACAATGAAACCGAGTTTCAACTCGACTCGAATTTCAACTCGAGTAAATTCGGAAACCTACCGAGTTATTCGAGTGAAAAAAAGTCACTCGAGTCCCATCACTATTGCTAAATATCATTAAAATGGCCTCAATTTTCGGTTTCAGTAATAAAGAAAAGGTCGCCCAAATTGTACACGGGCCTCCACTTTCTTACCTATAAATACGTGTAAAAATATGTATTTAAATCATAAACACATGTACTTAAATTATTGAATAGTTAAGTTTTGTGTTCCTAATATTTTTGAACCTACTATTTAAATAGAAAATTTCTTGATAAGACTTTGCGAGTTGAGACTTACATGTGAACAGTCTATTCCAAGAGTTTATGTTGTAAAGCTGAAATTTACTTTCTTTATTATTTACGTAATTTTTTCGACGAAAAAAAGATGAAGAAGAGACAGTAAGGATATATCAATAAATTCATAAAAACACTTATTAAGCCTTGATCAAACGAATGAAATAAACACAATTCATACCCTGTCGAGATAAATTACAACGATAAAATTAAGTTTCCACGTCTCACTTGATTTATTTACAAAAAAACATGTATATAAATAACTCCGTTTAAAATATCTTTTTTCGTTGTATGCTTTAAACGGAAATATTAATTCATCTGAGTCCATAAAAAAACACGTATGTATATCTCAGTAGAAGAGAAAATAAAAACTGCATATTTCATTTGATATTTTATAGAACACTGAAATATCAGGAAATATAAAGAATGCTACAAATAAGCAATTATACAGATAAAACATTATTATACAGGATTAGGTAAAAGTCACAAATAATTAGCGTAACTGGCTTATAGACGTTTTTAGAAAAAATGCTTCAAGATGTACCAGGTGGGCAACTAAGAATGGACGCCAGCCATATCTCAGAAACTAATCATAGCACAAGTTTAGGGAAAAAGTAAAGTGAACGTCTAGAAAATCCAGTTTTACCCGACATGAAACATCTTTTTACAAAACAAGAAATGACTGAATTGTGGTTCCAACAAGATGGCTGTCCTACACATAATACTAATAATAGACAGATATTGCAGGAAAATTTTGGTAACCGCATAATTTCAAATAGAGGACCAGTATTGTGTCCTCCCTGCTCGCCTGATATAACCCTTCCTGATTTTTATTTGTGGGGTATGGTGAAAAATAAAATGTATAATTTTGAAAACCCGGAAACTATCGATATTTTGGAAGACAGAGTTAAGGACGTTTTCTGCACAATAAATGCCAATACTCTCAGAAAAGTAATCAGCTCAGTTAGGCGCAGATGCCAAAAATATATTCAGCTAAATGGAGGTCATATTGAACAGTTCTATTAAATCTTCTTACTTCTTTACTATCATTTCTTCTTTTATGTTAATTTACTGTTATTAAGAATTTTTTCCATGTCGATTATGTTCAGTATTTTAACAGAAAATTAAAATTATTTAAACATGTCACACTGGTAACTTTAATATTACTGTTATTTTTTATAATGGTTGGTACTAGGTATATCCATGAAATCAAAGTAACTTTTTGATTTTCCATGGCTTACTATTTTGTTTTGTTAAGCAATGGATAACTTTTGTTAAATTAGTCCCTTGAAAAATAATTTTTTTGACACCTGCTTCCGAAAGTCACATTTTCTGTTGTTTGTTAGTGTATTTTCTACTAGCGAAAATAGACGTTTGTCTCCATTCAGTCGGTTTCCAATAGCAACGGGAGACAATATACATTCACTCCCGTTGCTATTGGAGACGGGAGCCAATATTAACATGAAACCAAATAAAATATTATAATCAATTTTTTATTTATCATAATGAACATTAATGGTACAATTTGTTAGATTATTAAAACTGATGGCAATAGAAGATTTTGATGAACAGCTCAATGTTGTTGTGTTAATATCAATGTCCTGATTTTCGCTCGTTATTGTTGATAGTGATTCACAAACCTCAATAATAATTTGCTTGTCTTTATTTATATTTTCGCAACTTGATACTGACTGC
Source organism: Rhamnusium bicolor (assembly GCA_029963845.1). Classification (NCBI taxonomy): domain Eukaryota; kingdom Metazoa; phylum Arthropoda; class Insecta; order Coleoptera; family Cerambycidae; genus Rhamnusium; species Rhamnusium bicolor. Next base: position 99,735 of record JANEYF010005105.1, read on the forward strand.
GATTTTTTATCTCCAGTAATAATTTGTTGAGCCACATTACACTTTTTTGAGATAGAATCTTCTAAATATCCTTCAGCAACTGCTGAGGACCTCTATCCTCCATGCCTCTTCAAACTTACAATATCTCCTCCAGCTTCTACCAGAAGCGATACGGATGTTCTTCTGAAACTGTGTCCAGTATTAGAAGGTTCCGGCAATTTAGTATATTCGGCAACTTTACGGGGTATTTGGGAAAATGTATTTTTTCCAACCGCTTGCACTGTGCACATTCCATTAATATAATTTACGAAAAATCTGGAATGTGTTGTTTTTGCAGATCTTAATGCAAAATACTTCCTATATATGTCAATAACGTTATTTCTATTAATCTTATCATTAGTTACAATAAAAGTACTTGCAATGTGCGTTTTTGTGTCTGGAATCATAATAACTAAAATGTCGTTTTTATCTTGAATATTTTCGAGACGTAAATAGGTTAATTCGTCACACCGACTAGCCCCACAAATTGCCATAACTACAACAACTTTAATTAAAACAAGATGTTTGAGAAAAACTACTAATAAGTTAAAGAATAATTAAGTTTACCTTCATGAACAAATATATTTCGTCAGGGGCTTCTGAAATAAATTTATATCTTCCCTACTGAAAGTTTTTGCTTTCTTCGGTTTATATCCAACAGTTTGCCTTTTTAAAAAAATTATCAGTTTCTGTTTCTTTATCTCGATATCTTCTCTTAAGAGAAGCATAGTTCTTAATCGAATACTTTGCCCAAAGGGTCGACGATTTGTATTTTTTACTGGCAAATGAAAAATAAGCCAAAATGACATCATCATTTATTTTTTGACGTTGCTGGTTGTCATCCATTTTTTGAACGTATTATATTCGCTTTCATATTTTAATCTCGATTTTGCTGGAAGAAGATTTAGTGCGGCAATTCTTGCTTCTTCTACAATAGATTCAGGAATTTCAGTCACTATCCGAACTCATTTTCTTTTTCGTAATGCACTAACTCGCGTTGCAATAATAATTGTGCGGTAAACAATTTTGTTTGACTATTACTTGCTACCATAGAAACTGGAAACATTTACTAGCCTGCTCATGGTTTTTATATTTAAATATTTTTGTTTTCAGCAAAATATAAGAAATAAAGCTTTATCATAAATAATATGTGTGAATGAGTATGTGAAGGTGTCAAAAAACTTATATGTTCAACTCTGGAGTAAAGTATCATTTCCTCCCTTGGATGATTGCTGCAACTTTCATCCGCCGGAGGAAATGATACACTTTCCTCCCTAGGTAAAAAAATAGCTATTTCCACGGTATACGATACATCATTTGAAATCTCTTTTTAACCCTTTATCGGTTTTTGAAACCATATGGTTACATTGATTTTTGAAACCTTTATGGGGCAAGGTACTTAGGACACGTAGCAAAATTATCATATTTGTTATGCTGATTTGGAGGGTTCTCCGTAGTTCAGTAATGACCTTCATATCTCTATAATTATATTCAATTAGCAATTGACAAATGTATCCAAATGGTTACTTTGCCAGATAACGGAATTATAATTTTTTAATAAAAAGACCTATATTTTAAGGAAATTTTTATTTTTCAGGAGATACACTAAATGGTTTAACATTTTTTTTCCCGTGAAATGCTTTAAAACAGTTTTTGCTCTCAGTTAGGCATAGCCTAGAATCACTATAAATATTCATTTTATTCTTGAGGTAAATAAAGAGTGGCAGGCCCACAAAATAATTGTCAAAAAAAAAAACAGTTGTCTTACATGGGTCATGAAGTGATTTACACAAAGCTATAACAATTCCAGCTCCCACACCTAGATCACTTTCTACTTATCCAATTTCGTTTATGGAGCCCTTGAGTTCATCAAAAGTGGTTGCACTCTGATAGGGAATGAAGTCTAAAATATAACCAGAAACACCTGCAATGATAAAAAATTTGTAGCCCCATTTATGCGGTTTATTTTTGATATATTAGCGTAAATTTTACTGCCCTGAATTCATCCATGACTATAGTTCCTAAAAAAACCATTCATTAAAGCGCCTAAGATATGCATCCTGTAACGGGCAATGTGACCAAGTGGTTACATATATTTTTACATACTTCTAATTTGCCTTTTACCAGAATGTGCATACAAATAAGTCATATAATCTATTAATCGTTGCTTCTAGAATCCTCTACCCACACTATAACTATTAAAACATTGTTTTACTTACTTAAATCAACACATTCACAAAAAGGCGCCAAGATAACCTCAAATGTCAACCGTATGATGCCAACAACACATAGAATATTAAATCACCAGAGGGCGGGTTTGCAATTCAAATGTTATCCCCACCTTTTCACAAGGCTGATGACATGCGGTAACATTGCCTGGGAAGCTAGAAATAGCAAAAGATGAGCATAATAGGCTTTTGAAGTCAACGTAACCGTATGGTTACATTGTCCAGTAAAGGATATAAAAATATTTTTTTAAAAGTCCGATAAAGGCACAATCTGAAAAACGTAAAATCCAATATGGCTGTCATAAGAAAAACAAAATTTACCTCGGATATCTCGAAAACAAAAGACTATCGAGCATTTGTTTCTACACCAAAATATTAGTCTCCAAAAAGTATCCTATTAAAGTAAAAGTCTAAAACCTGTCTGGCCAAGTATTACTTGGCTACAGCGAAAAAATAAAAATCACAAAATTTTCGTTTTTTTTTTTTGGAAAATCCCAAAAGCGATTTCAGTTAGCCGTGAATTGTTATAGTCGAGGAAATAAAGCACTGAACCTCCGAAATTTCCGCAGCAAGACGGATTTTAATGCGGTTTTTTGCATTCGATTCATGAGAGCATCAGGAAATTTTGTGAACTAATCTGATGAAGAGCAAATGAAAAATTGCATATTTGCATTGTAAAAATGCATTGTTCAAAGTGCATTTAGAATAATTAATTTGCACCTCGGTAAAAATTGATTGAAATGAGTCCAAATTTGTTACTCGGGGGTTTTCGGGGTCGCTGAACACGAATATCATGGCGACAACGTTCTCCAATGTACCTGGAGCCCAGGGTGGACCTCATCTCCTGGAATTAAGTTGAGTATAGCATCATTTTTATACGAATTTGCATATATTACTCAAAATTATTTATTTATATATTATAATGAAGATGTAGATTCAAACAATATTTTTCAAAAATAATTTCTGAAAACTCCAATTGTATTTGTAATGTTTTATTGTTTAAAAAAATACCACAAACTTATACAATGAAAAACATTTATTGTTTAATTACACATTGAAGTTTTCTTCTTCATTCTCTTCGTCTGCAAATCCAATTCCAACCGATAATTGTTCTTCTTCTAAGTAATGTTCTACATTAGAACAATTGCAACTCTGTAGCACTGTATAATTCGGCCCACTGACGCCACGTGTGGAACTAGAATGAGACGCTGACGCCTTACCTGAATTCTCATCGTATCGATCGAGGTATCGATGCTACAAACACTAAGCGCGCCAAACTCAAAAAAAAATTTTCAGACTCCAGTAGACAAAGTTGGTAGTATTATAATATTTAAATAAATAATTTAGAGTAACATATGCAAATTCGTTTAAAAGTGATGCTATACTCAAGATAATTCCAGGAGATGAGGTAGATAGTGCCCACCCTGGGCTCCAGGTACCTCGGAGAACGTTGCCGCCGTGATATTCGTGTTCAGCGACCCCGAAAACCCCCGAGTAACGAATTTCAACTAAATATATTAAGAATTCACAAGAAGTTCCAGGAGATGAGGTCCACCCTGGGCTCCAGGTACCTCGGAGATCGTTGCCACCATGATATTCGTGTTCAGCGACCCCAAAAACCCCCGAGTAATGAGTTTCAACTAAATATATTACAAATTCACATGAAATTCCAGGAGATGAGGTAGATAGTATCCACCCTGGGCTCCAGGTACCTCGAAGGCCGTTGCCGTGTTCAGCGACCCCGAAAACCCCCGAGTAACAAATTTGGACACATTTCAATCAATTTTTACCGAGTTGCAAATTAATTATTCTAAATGTACTTTGAACAATGCATTTTTAAAATGCAAATATGCAATTTTTCATTTGCTATTCATTAGATTAGTTCACAAAATTTCCTGATGCTCTCACGAATCGAATGCAAAAAACCGCATAAAATCCGTAATCCGGAAATTTCGGAGGTTGAGCCGTTTTTAGTGCTTTATTTCCTCGTCTATTAACGGATTTGGAATCAACAAAAAATTTGCTAAAACTTATCCTATTTAACCAACCTTGTACCTCTTGTGGTTTCCGAAATCGCAGTGGTGAACATCGAATTTGGGACACACGGTATATTAAATACTTGGCATTCTTTTGTGAAATATTTAAAAAGTGATAGAGTTGTTGTAGTAGGGGCAATAAAATCTAAACTAAAATGTTACATATTTTTTAATCACTTTAGGTAGTACCAAGTAATCTTTGATAGTACATTTTTAAAAGCTTCTAAAATACACAATTTTCTAAAAGGCCCACTTTTACAATTTCGGGGCGTCCCTGAATGTCTGCAACAAAGTTAAGGATATTACCCTGCGCGCTTTAGGAATTTATATAAATCATTTATGACTACTATGGATAACTTTTTATTAAGTTGCCCTCCAGAAATAATTTTAATTTGTGTAGTCCCAGACTAAATAGAATAACAAAAATAAAACACAAATCATTCCTCCTAGACGTTTACATAAAAACGAGATTTTCCATTTTACAGATCGTAACCAGTAAACATATAAAAAAACTTCGATCAAATATTGCCAAACATGTTTATTAACTGGATAAATAGGGGATATGACAAATTTGATTGATGACTTAATTATTTCTTTAGGTTGATCAAGGATTGCGTCTTTACAATCAACATAAACAACAGCAGGCAGTGAGAAAATGGAAGTCTGCGCTCAAGGCAATTAGAAAAAGAGATGACAAATTTACCCTACTGGGCTACCTGTACCAAGCATATATGGATTGGGGGAAATATAGGTGAGTTTAAGTTCTCTTTAATTATGTATGTGATTTTATGCTGCGTTCCACACCATCAGGCAAAACTGGGCTGATCCTATTTTATACAATCTAATATCCCATAAAAATAATTCTTCTTTTGTGCCGATACAGCTTTGTTTTAGTTTGTGGCATAAAACGTTTAATAAGGTTTATACTGAAGAGAAAATAAACAATTTAATTTTTCTTCAAGCGTATAACAATGCTTACATTATATATTGCAACACGTCCTGGAGAAAGAGCCTATTTTTGTACTAATACAAATATTTTAATTTTTTTTCCTAGGACAAAAATGAGACAATGTACACTGCTGTGTAAAAAGTAGGACAGTGACAGTAGTGGTGTAATATGTATGTAATATAAATGTATCTGCTTTTTCCACGCAGATAATTTACTAATTGCTGATCGTATTCAACCATCATTTATCCTCCGTCTCCCAGTTAAAGGCCTTCTTTTAATACTCCTTTCTTCTTATCTCGCTTTTTTAACTCTTAATGTACAGTAATAAGTGCTGCCCTACTTAGTTTTGCACAGTAGTGTATGTAATTAAAAATCCAAGTAGCTATGACTTGTCATAACTGTCAGTTTTAAATTTCACGTCGGGTCGGTTTTTAATTTAAAAGCAAAAATGTCTGAAGAAATGCAGTGCAGACCACCTGAATTACTTAATAACTCTATAAACATATGAAAGAAAATGGAAATAGTTTGGAAACATTTGGATACATAAGAATGTGTTTCATACAATTTCAATAATGTATCAGGACAACTTTACAGTTGGAAATGAGGTAACAGATGCTGCAGTATGTTTCGAAATTATCTTCAAATACCTGTACCGAAGAAAAATTATACAGTTACTAAACTGTTCCATAATATTGTTGAGCTATGTGTAAAATTTAAAAAATCGGTACTAATTTCTGAAAATTGTTGAAAATTATACAAACCTTTGTATCTTCCATAAAAATTGAAACAGTTACCAAAAGTGTTTTTTCAATACCTTTTGTTCGAAATTGTGTCTACTTGGGTTTAGAGAATTGTGATATCGTAGCGCTATAGTAAGTTTCTTCTAAAACAGTTAGCACTATATATATATATATATATATATATATATATATATATATATATATATATATATATATATATATATATATATATATATATATATATATATATATATATATATATATATATATATATATATATATATATATATATATATATATATATATATATATATATATATATATATATATATATATATATATATATATATATATATATATATATATATATATATATATTATATATATGGGTCATTCCATGTCAAATCGACAAATGGTTGGAATCGACCCCTCCGATTTGGATGAATTTTGGTGGGGAGTTTTTATATATTATAAGACGAAGTTCTGCTAAAAAGGAAAAAAATTAAAAAATTTTTTTTTAAAAGTTATGCAAAATTAAAAATTTCACTATTTTTTCTGTTTTTCAAGTTTATTTTTTGAATATCTTGGAAACTACTTTATTTTTAAAAAAAATTCCAGTTTGTTTTGAAGGGGATACTTGGGGCTAAGAAAAAAAAATACGTTGAAAAAAAAATTTTGAAAAATACCAAATTTAGAAAATTTGAAATTTTTCAAAATCGTCAAAATTGAAGATCGTCATTAAATTTTGGGCTCAAATTTTTTTTAAATTATACCTCTTATATATCTAAAGAAATCCTGAAATTTTCAGAATGGTGTTTTTTGTTTTTCTCAAAATATAAATTTTTAAATTTTGGCAAAAAAAAAATTTTTTCTTTAACTTCTTAACTTCCCAGGTAAGAAAAGTTAATCAAACACATGATTATTTAATTTTGAGCACTAAACAATTTGTCTTATGGTAGTAGAAAGTAAAAACAGAAATATATTTGAAATTGCATTATTATTTTTTTTATTTTGGTTAATGTTTGAAGCCCAAGGTCATATTACACTTCATTACATGAGGCATTTTTTTTACTCCTTTTTCTGATGTTGATGTCTCATTCCTTCTTCTCAATCTGAAAAGCGTCAAAGTGATATTAATTTTCAAATAAGAGATTAATGTTCATAAAATATTAAAACTAAAAAATTCTAATCTTCTACCTGGTTTTTATTGCTGGTTCATCGACGATCTCGTAAACATCCGTGTTTTTTAAACGAAAATCTTTTCCTCTCGAGATGATGATAAAGTTTTTATTTTTATCACATCACTCGAAATAGGAATAGCGGCATGACAGCCACGTATTCCTTGAACTGGTAAAGCATCTTTAAATCTTTTATTGAGTTTTTTTTCAGCATGCTGAATTTGCTCGTTCGAAACGAAGTGACAATTTATTCCTTGAAGATGATCTTTGGCCCATTTACACATTTCTTCGTGTGTTTGTATTTGTTGATCAGCTTCTTTTTGGAGGTTAGCTCGGCTGACTGATCGCTTGATTACTCCACCCAAACCATCACTCGGACCTTTCCCATGAGAAGTTGCAAAAAAATGCCACTCGGCTTGTATTTTGAAATCTTCTTCATGATGTAGCAAGTTAACTAAATTATAACGATTCTTATATTGAGCTACTGCACTTTTAATTTTAAGGAATGACGTTAATACCTATTGGAAACTGTAAACTACAGTAGTGTTATGCGTTAAGTTATCTGAAATTATTATCAAACTAAGAGGTACTACTTTGCTCTCATTCCCATCAGCTGATCTATAATAACAAGCGAATGGATGAATTATCGCTTGCCTAGTATTCCAATATACTCCTTGAACACTGTTTTGTAGTAAAAACGAATAGTTTTCAGAAAAATCAGCAACAACAAGAACTTGTCCAATCTCGAGATTATTTTTTACAGTTTGGAAGTATTCAGCCTGTTGTTTAGCTATGAAATCATGCTGGAGTACTTTTGGAATTGATTCTATTAAAAAATCGACATAATCGTCAGTTGATTTAATAATCGTCTCCAAAGAACATCGATCGACTTGGAGTCCATTGATTACATGTGATTTCATCTAAAAAATTATCCGTGAAAAGATTTTCCAGAATACTTCTCAATTTTGTTGAGCCAGGACAATGAGTGCAGATACCAAAACAACAGTCATTTGTTGGTTGTTGACACATAACGATTTTCATATAATCGCGATACGATGACAATGGCTGACTTCCATCTTCGAGTTTTAGTTTATCAAGTTTTGCACCATGAAATAAAAGTTTAAAATTCTCATGAATAAGACAAACAAAAACAACGTGAGTGCCCGATGCACCAACAAGAACACATTCAGGTGGTCTTAAACTTGCGAATTTTGAGAAACCTACTTTTTCAAATGGGTATTTCTCTCGAAACACATGATAAATTTTGGTAAGGTTACCTAAAATTAACCTTTTTTGTTTTTGCACTCGTTGACCATTTTCATGCACAGATTTATAATCTTTTTTACCGGGTAATTCTCTACTGATATCTTGACTTCTAAAAAAATTCTTGAACTTTTTATTCTGTAGTCTTTAATAACGGATGACCTTTGTTTTGATCAGGGATAAATAGAATGCCATCATGTTTTACTTTTCTTACCATGTATGTAGATGCTCCAAAAGTATTTACAACTTTTTCTATCGGCCAACTTGATGGCAGGACAGATAAAATTTGTGATTTCTCACTTAATTTGCTGGTATTATCAAATTTGTTTTTTAACTGTACTACCATTTCTCTTCCAGTTAATTCTGGGTTATCGTCAATAATTGAATTATCATTAGCCGTATCAAAAGTATTATCCATAACATGTTCGAAGCATGATTGTAACTTGGATTTCATGTCATGATATTTTTTCTGAGCATAAGTTTTCGATCGGTCTAAATCTTTCTTTTTGATAGGAGATAAATTAAATGTTTCGGCAATAGTATTGAGACGATCGAAATGAATGTCTTGTGGAGTAAAAGTTTCACTTGTTGAAGAATGGAAGGAAAACTAACCTTACATTGATTGTATAACTTGAAAGTGACCACTTTTAATGATTTACGAATTTTATACGGATCAACACATACTTTTTGAAGGAAAACGTAATTAAGACGAAATTCCTTGTCATGTTTAGTGCAAATGAAACTCACAACTGTACCACTTCTGGAATTTAGAGAAATGCGGTCTTCGTCGGAAAAATGCTGACAATCAATTAAATTTTCCTCGGAGCACTTTTCATTACTCAATATTCCAATTGAACACTTTCTCTTTTTCATGACAAACTTTTATTCTGACTTGATTTTTTCAGAAATTAATACTCACAAACGAATTCAGCAAATTGTTTACAAATAAATAACAAAGTCGCCGATCCTTATAATAATGATTATTACGAAAAATAGAGCCCTCTGGCGAGTTCTCTCATGGGCACCATCGATATAAGAAACTTCAGTTGTACATACATAGATGGCACAGTGTGACTTTTCTTACATGATTTGACTTTCAATTTGAGACAACCAATAAAAAATACAATTTCAAATATATTTTTGTTTGTACTTTCTACTACCATAAGACAAATTTTTTAGTGCTCAAAATTAAATAATCATGTGTTTGATTAACTTTTCTTAGCTGGGAAGTTAAGAAGTTAAAAAAAAATTTTTTTTTGCCAAATTCAAAAATTTATATTTTGAGAAAAACATAAAACACCATTCTGAAAGTTTCAGGATTTCTTTAGATCTGTAAGAGGTATAATTTAAAAAAATTTGATGACGATCTTCAATTTTGACGATTTTGAAAAATTTCAAATTTTCTAAATTTGGAGATTTTTTTAAAGATAAAGTAGTTTCCAAGATATTCAAAAAATAAACTTGAAAAACAGAAAAAATAGTGAAATTTTCAATTTTGCATAACTTTAAAAAAAAAATTTTGTTTTTTTCCTTTAGCAGAACTTCGTCTTATAATATATGAAAACTCCCCACCAAAATTCATCCAAATCGGAGGGGGTCGATTCCAACCATTTGTCGATTTGACATGGAATGACCCATATATATATATATATGTATATATATATGTTAAATTCGTTTTCCGGGTATACTCCCGCGTAGGTGATAGGCCCCGAGAGGGACCGACGTTTCGGCAGAATCTCATCTGCCATCTTCAGGTTCTAACCGATAACTGCTTACTGCGGCTTCTGGTTACTCGAACTGAAAATTTTCAGTTGGTGGCGTAGGTGATAGGCCCCGAGAGGGACCGTGGTTGTCTGAAAATTTTCAGTTCGAGTAACCAGAAGCCGCAGTAAGCAGTTATCGGTTAGAACCTGAAGATGGCAGATGAGATTCTGCCGAAACGTCGTTCAGACAACCACGGTCCCTCTCGGGGCCTATCACCTACGCCACCAACTGAAAATTTTCAGTTCGAGTAACCAGAAGCCGCAGTAAGCAGTTATCGGTTAGAACCTGAAGATGGCAGATGAGATTCTGCCGAAACGTCGTTCAGACAACCACGGTCCCTCTCGGGGCCTATCACCTACGCGGGAGTATACCCGGAAAACGAATTTAACATTCACCACCCGCGAAAACCTGAAAAACAACATATATATATATATATATATATATATATATATATATATATATATATATATATATATATATATATATATATATATATATATATATATATATATATATATATATATATATATATATATATATATATATATATATATATATATATATATATATATATATATATATGTATATATATATATATATATATATATATATATATATATATATATATATATATATATGTCTCTGTTGCTTAGAGCTTGTTTGTCTCGCGTTATTTTTGGATAAGAATGTTATCTGTTGTGTACCAGCCAGCTCTGAATTCTGTTTGTTTTTCTGGCTGTTTATTTTGAATGTCTTCTCTACGTTACGAGAAATTGTGATTATATTCATAGATTAAATAAATATACATAGATGGTTACTTCTTATGTAACAGTGTGAAGCGTTTGGGCGACTGAGACATAATATCCTCGGCTCTGAGGTGCTTCTAAGATGAGCTCCCCCGCAATGAGCGACATCCTGACCTTCATTAGAAGGTCGGAAAGATTCGACAATGAGCATGAGAAGCACATGGCTGAGGACACAGCTGGGGGTTGGTAAAAAGGGCCCGTCAGCGGCCTATTTGCCAGGCGTCAGCCTCCCCCACCATTAATTACCATTTACTTCTTATATTTAATATTTACAACTTAAAAAATCTGGACACTAATATATTTATACTGTTGTGAACAATGCCAATTGACATTTACTGTTTCAAAATTTCAAATATTCTAAACAGGTACTAGGGCACCTGAGCCAGACAGTGACGTCACCAACATGGCGCCAGTCGTTAAGTAGGAGATCTGCATTATCGACAGGAAATTCAAATTGGCGGAAGTTCAAATTATACACCGGATGGACCAGACAGTGACTAGGGATCTGCACCGCCGACAAGAAATTCAAATTGAGGGGAAATTCAAATCTCAGGAAATTCGCAGCAATGTAAAATTCAAATTGAGCGGAAAATTCAAAAAGCCCTGCATCTACACTTCCCTACTAATACTTAACTCCTGTCACATAGTCAAATGATATTATTTATTTTATTACTATTATTTATTAAATACTATAGGAAATTCAAATTGGGGTGGAAAATCCTGTTACCATAGAAAGGAAGCAGATAAACATACAAAACAATTAATTAATTAGCGATAGGTGTGTTAGGTTAGTTAGGTAAGTTAGGTAATACATAATCGAGAAATTGTTGAAAATTCTTTATTGAACGAAGAATGAATTAAGTATACATAAATACAATCAATAGAGAGATTGTCTATTTTTAAATACATATTTGGTACTAAGTAAATACATATGTAGAAAGGTATACAAGAGGTACACAAAAAAAAGTTTTCCGGTTTACAGAAAATATACTGATTACTATTTATACAAAAGCAAACATAGTTATAAAAATATATATAGTCACATTTAGATTCTACATACTCTCTGATATTTATATAATAATAATAATAACAAGTATACGTCTTTTACGGAAAATATACTATATACAAAATATATATAGTTAAAAAAATAAATAATAATAATAATAAAGTGTATCGCTCACATAAATAATAATAATATTAATATATAAAGTGTAATAAACATATGGCTACATACAGAACTTATCTTAATTACATACTATCAAATAAAAAACAATCTCGACAACAAATCATTCTAACAGCTCTTGAATTTTTTATATCCATAGGAAACAGAACTATGACCTTCAGCGAACTTTCTTTTCGTCGAGTTAGGTTTATAAATTTTAGTTTCAGTTCTTGTAACGACTTCATGCTCTTTTGTTCTTTGTATGTTGCTCGATGTGATATAAATAGGATCTGAGGGGGTTAAAACCATAGTCTTGATACTTTGGAAATTTATCAGTTGGGATGCAGCTCTTAACCTTGCAAACAATTTCCTCTCTCTGATTACTAGTAGAGAAGATCTTATAAGCGTAGTTCCTAGGACTTCCAGACACAAACTCTGTAATAAAACTACCAAGTCCATACGTTTCGAGTTCATCAGTCATGTTGCCAATAAAGACTCCAGTGGGAACATCGTATTCTCCCTCTCTCGAGACGTATATTACAGAGTAAGTGTCATAGTAGATAACTTTATCACCTAGTTGTTCTAAGTAACTGTACAATTTTAAACGAGCCTGAGTGGTACCATAAGCAGCTATCACTACATTGACCGTTGTTAGAGGGTTGGAGGCCTCCTCTATATACTCCCAATTAACTATTAATGTAATGTACTCGTGTCGATATAAGGATTTTAGCATAAAGATTTTAAAGCGTTAAAAAATGACATAAAAAGTAACTATCTATGTATATTTAATCTATGGTAGATATAACGGGTTTTCTTTAGTTTAAAACAAGCAAGCTATTAATTATTATTATTGAAGAGTCCGTTGTAAAATCGTGCGTGATCTAAAATATCCAAAGAAATTGGTGAAAATTGAATTAAACAGTTTTTCCCAAAAAGAATTATCGCACGAGTCGGCTATGACTTCTCTGCGGTGAGCTAGGGTGTGGTCCTTTTTTTTTTCGAGAAAAGTTAAGTAAAGATATATTTATCTGGTTGTTATTTGATAATAATTCAAAGTAAATCAAGCAAATCTTATTATTCCTTAAGGGGCGCCACGTAGTTTAATTTATATTCAAGAAATAACGGCTGATGTCCAGAAAACTACGAAATTTAAATTCTTCGAAGTCGAAATGTTCAAAACAATATTACTAAAATATTGGTGGTAAAACTAAAGAAAATGAAAGATTCGTTTTAACTTATTCAAATGGATATAATATATTACGGAACACTTGATACATTTAGTAACTAATTACTAATAATATCATTCATTTAAGCTATGAAAAATAAGTCCAAATAATGTGATCCAATTAAATAAAACGTTTAGAAAAATTTCTAATCTAAGTAATATAAGAAAACTAACTTTTAACTAAACCACCCAAAACAACAGAAAATAACAATAACTGGGAAGTATTGTTTATATAGAACTATAGCAAACAAACTAGTTTCTTTCATGAACAATTTTTCGCACACTGAGATAATAAAGATTTTTATTAAAGGCGCATGCTGGTCCAATAAAAGAAAGTTGTGTATTTTCGTTGATAATAATAAAATCGAATGTACGTAATACCCACTAGATAAATAATACGTAATACCCACTAGATAAGTAATCAAATATTATATCACTGTCACAAAAGTTTGTATAGAACAAAATTGATGTAATATAAACTTATAAAATTATTAAGAAGAATGTTTACCCATAATTAAAGTTTTACAAAATCTCAGATATATGAAAAAACAGTGTATCATAGAATGTTATGCGGTAGTTTGATAATAAACGGCAGAATGTCCAAAATTAATCAATACACAAAATAATAAAGAGGGGAACTGACCTCTGGTCGATGCCTATACTTGTAAATTGACAGGTGACAGCGCTGATAAGCAGGATTCTTAGGAATTTATTCTCACATTCTGTGATAAAACAATCAGCTATCTCTTTTATATCCAATATGACAAATTATTTCAATTAATTAACAACCAAACATCTAAAAACAATTCCCACATATAAGAATAATATACTTAACATATTGTTACGTGTTTGCTTTCCTCAGAAACATCTATACTCGTAGATTTGTCCAGGTAACACTTATTCACTACTTTATTTACCAAATAACCATTAAAAACAATAGATTAATGACTGTCTTAATTGTAATCACAATCAACATTTATAAGTTTCTTATTTCTTCTTCACTCGTTCACTTCCAACTTAAGACAGAGTCTCGGCCCACCGTACGTCTTATTTATTCATCCATTCACACGGTCTAGAGCATTCCAGAATATTCCCGGCCGTTCGCGTGCAATTTCAGTCTCATCTAACCAGTCTACACAGTCCAGTGGCGTAACAATATTTAATAAAATGTTTGCATACCTCTAGGTGTTGTTGACGCGTTTCCAAATAAAGTTTCAATACACGGCCTGAGGGATACACAATTATGCTCCATCAAGAAAAATTACGATTTTCGTCTTCAGACGAAAGTAATTCAAAAAAGAAAAAATATTTTTAATCAGAAAAACATATTGACTATAGTATTTTCGTAAATTCTGTAGAGTAAAGGAATGCGGAATCAATGGCGTGCATACGTAGGAAATATTAATACAATAATAAAGATGAAATAATTTAATTAAGGATACCTATAAACTCATATTAATGATTATTAATATTTTCTCTTATAAATCGATACATTTCATTTTAGGTATGAAAAACAATCATTATGGAAAGTTATGTTGTAATTAAATACGTTTATTTATATGATCTGACTTTTATAAACATTAAACAATATATTATTTATTATTTACAAACATATGTATTGATTAAATTTCTAATTAAAAAAAAACTCACAAATGAATTATTTGTGATTTTCCTTATAAAAAATTGTATTTACAACACCCAAATAAAAACAATGAATATCTTTCTTACTCGCTGGTCTGTCTTACTCCAGACGTTTTCTCCCGCTGCTCGAAAGTATTTCCTGCGTATTACGCTCATTACACCATGTTTATAGGAATAATAAGATAATTGGATGGTCTAAGATCAATTGCATTTCGATTTCCTTATATGTAGGTACCTAGATATGTACTATCGAGATATTCGCGACGCATAACGTTGTGAAATAACTGCTCTTAGCTGCATTAAATGAAGTGAAAGCGAAAAATTGGATTAAGTATATAGATTATGTTAAAAGATTGAATTACAGATGTGGGCCTTGATATCAAGATGGATAATCCCGTTAATCCAGTCATAATAAGGGGTAGGTGAAAGCAGTAGCGAAAGTGAAGAAACAATTCCTTCAGACAATGAATAGTGCCATATTACATAATGTATAGTCAATAATAAATTAGTGATCGTGTATAAATAGTTTTCGTCCACAACTTAAGTGTTCAAGTGTTTTCTTTTAATGTGTGTATAACATGTGTTACGTATATCCTGTATAGTGTATTATTAGTATGTATTGTGTTCATGAATTGTGTGTAGGTAAGTTTGCATTGTTTTGGTGAGTTATTTTTTCATTCAGAGTCTATTGTTGCTTTTAATATCTGTCCTATCTACACTAATATCTCCCTCTACCCATTACCCTCCTGGCAACGGATGCTCCATGTGATCTTTGATGCGCAATAACAATTTTCTAATGAGGTATCATATTTTTTTGCTGTGAATAATAGTTGTATTTCTTTAAATTGTTATTGGCTAAAGAAAGCAACATATATTCTAAAATATTTTAAATTGCAGGTACATATTTTGGAGAACTAAATTTAATTATTCTGCACTGATTACTAATTACAGTAATTCAAATTTCATTTAAATAAAACTTTTAAATGTTTCAAAATATTTAATGCTTCAACGCTTCACTCGGGTTTATACAATTAACTTTTTTCTACCTGTTCTCGAGAAGGGTCGCCCAAGTCGCCAACAGTCTTAACATTCGTCTCGTATACATTATCAACTATTTTAATTATATGGTTCACTACAGCGATTTTCGGTTTTTATTTTTTATACAAGTTTGATTACTCAAACGAAATAAATGGGTGTATATAAATTGCTTGAAACACGTGTAAATATTTTATATTTTGCATGTGCAGATGTTTTCATGGATCTCATCAGGTACTGTTCAATACACATGTCAGTCCACGTGCCAGACCATATTTTGTTACTTCGATGTACCGTAAAAAAAGCCAAGGCTACAGAACTTTTCATAATCACTTGATGACATGGTTTCTTCTAATTTAGTCATATTTTGTATTTAAATAAATGCTCTTTAATTTTGATAAATAGCTGACAAATTTTTATTCCACTCTACAGAATTTACGAAAGCACTATGGTGAAAATAATCAAATTTTGAAAGACAAATAAATCACTATAGTTATTTTTCACAATTAGTTGGAATGTATCTCACCGATCTCACTTTTAGTCGTTAATTATGCTACTATATCTAGAATCTCACTAACGATGTTATCATCTTTCACGCATGCCTGAATTGTAGATTTGAATTTGAATTTAACCCAAAACTAATATGTTTATAATTTAACTAAAATAAAATATTAATTACGTACTAAGTCAACAAACCAATTTTAAACCGTAACATAGATTCTAGCAACTATTGGAGTAACTGGGATGGCCCTTAAAACTTCCGGAGATATAGAAATTTTAAGGGTCAACTTTTGACAATTTCTTACGGATTAGTTATATTTGATGTTAGAGCATTTTCAACATTTAGATATCCTACTTCCAAGAGACCTGTGAAATACTTCTCCCATTTATTATTTGTTGTACCACTTATGTTCGTTCTTTGTTTAGTGCACAGACTTTGATATTTTTGTGCACATATTTTTGAATCACTTTTGATACAATACGTGTACCTAGAATATAACATGACATGCACATACATATTATTAAAGCTTAAAGCTATGATATCAAACGTATCTCTTCTCAGAAAATGTATTTTTTACTAACTGTCAAGAAACAAGATTAATACTAAAGTCACTTTACTAGACCATTAGTTATGTTGATAAAATGGTCTTAATATGAATGATAAATTAACTTTTTCTAGTTCCTAGCAGTCTTGATTATCACTGACACTGATAACTTTAGATGTGAAAAATCTTGGTTAACAATAAAGTCAGAAGAATTTATTATGTGAATTTATTATTATCTCGACGGTAATAAAGATCTCATATGGCCCTCTTCTAGTACATAGACAACCCATATATATGAAATCTCCTTGAAAAGTAGGACTTTTTTTGATATTATTTAACAAATTCTCAAAATTGTTTAATGTAATTTATTTACATACTAGTGAGTGGTTTACAATATACAAATAATAAATTATTTTTTGTTCTACACTGCCATTTTTAAGATATCCGGATAAATTAGGTATACAGAGTGTTTCAGATTTAAAGTGACCTAGTGTTATGTGAGGTACAGCTGTGCCCAAAACATTCCCAAACTTACCCTTGAATGTGAACCGTTTACATGGAGTTTTAGGTTTTTGATTAAAACTGATGTCGGACATATTTCTGAAACGGCTTTTAATATTTGGATAACATTTTATACAAATCTTACACTATTTTATTCTGATCAAAAGTATAATTTCAGAACCTGACTTAATTTTCAAAATGTTGCTTTAAGTGCTGATATGATTACATTGTGTATCATTTTTTTGTAAATTTTAATAAACGTTTAAAAAGTCAAAGCATCACTGTATAATGTAATGTCATAATATTTGATGGCACGTTTATGGTTATTCACCAATAAATTGTCAAATAATATAATAATAATAATAAAACGCCTGTATTTATATTTCTGTCTTGGCGAAGTTCAGCAAGCTGTTCTACCACTTTATCCAAGACGATTTACAATTTTACAAAATTTAGAGACAGAAAATTTAAAAATTTTAAAAATGTATTAAAAAAAGTATTAAAGTTACAACTAAGTGATAATAAATAATTTACAATAGTTTATTAAAAAAATAAAAATAATAAACAAATAATATTTAGACATGGAAGGTCACTCGTCTACAAAAAATAATTTCTTTAGATTTTTTTTAAAGGTTAATTTTGAAGAGGTTTTTAGATTATTTGAAAGAAAATTATAAATCGCTACTGCTTGATATCAAAAGGATCTTTGAAACATTGCCGTGGAATATCGAGGTATCATAAGCTGGTCAATATGTCTCAATTCCCTCTGATGAACTCATGGCACTAGTTTAGAAAATATATAAACAGGATTTTCATTTATTAAAACATTATGAGTGAAGCAAACCATATGGACAATTCTACTGTTATGCATTTTTAACCACCCAATTTCTGACAAATACCTGGTTATATCATCTGTACGATGTAAACCAAAAAATAAACCTAATACATGAATTTTCTACTTATTGAATTCTAATGGAGATTTGAGATCCAGACACGAGCCATAAACGACATAACATTAATTGAATATAGACAGTACAATAGAATCGCATGACATAATCTTGATTTTTTTATTCAGACAGTGTCTGTTAGCATATATACTTTTAAGTAAATAGTATGATTTTCTAATTAGTGAGTAAACTCACTAACAAACCTAAGGTAGGCATCAATATTTAGACATAAACATTTAACTTCCTCCTTATATTCTAATTTTTGTCCATCCACAAATATGACCCTTCGGCGATCTATAGCTATAGCAAATACAATAACTGACGACTTTTTAAGGTTAGTGAAAGGCAATTATTTTTTAAAATATGAACCAACGTAGTGATTTCTTCATTCAAAAGATCGACTATATTCTGTAGGTCTTCTGTGTTCGAAGTGCAATATATATGGGTATCATCTGCATAAAAATGTGATGTAAAATATTCTAAATAACAATGGAAGTTGGATGTATATATTATAAGTAACAACGGAACCAGAATTGACCCTTGAGGTGCAACGTGTGTTACATTATGATCATTTGATACGTCGTCATTTATAATCATACACTGCTTTCTGCCAGTTAGAAATGATTTTATTAAATTTATTGCAGTTTCATTAAAGCCGTAATAATTGAGTTTTGTACATAATATTTTGTGGCTCATAGTATCAAATGCTTTGCTAGAGAAAGAAGTATTGTGACATTGCCGTTATCCAAACCACTAATAATATCGTCAGTTTCTTTTAAAAGGGCACTAGTGGTACTATGATTTCCTTGAAAGCCAGATTGGCTGGTAGGTATAATTGAATTTGTTTGTGTATAGTCCAATATTTGATTATATACCAACCTTTCCAGAACTTTCGACAGAGATGGCAGTATATTTATGGGCCTCAGATCTGCGGAGAAAATGAGCTTATTAACTATTTATAGGAAAAATTATAGATTTCTTCCAGGCGCACGGATATTTTTAAGTTGTTATGGCTGTATTAATAATATATATAGTTATAGGTATCAGATAGGGTACACATAGTTTCAACATTTTTATGCTAATTTTATCGTCACCAACCGCGTTAGATTTCATGTTATTAATAACATATTCGACATCTTCTTCATTTACAGTGACTAATTGAAAAGTAATGCTAGGGTTAAATTTGTTGAAGTCATAATAATCAATAGATGCTTGAGGTGGAGGGAGACACTATTGAAGACGGATACAATAAAATAGTCATTAATTTTGAAACAGTCGCTAAGATGATCTGGTATATTTGATTTTTGTGATATGATGTTAAGTGTTTCCCAAGTTTTTTTAGTATTATGCTGCTCTTGAATGAAAGTCAAGTAACCATTATTTTCATGTTGACCATATTACATATATTTTTATAGATTTCCCAGTCATTTGTACTATTCGTTCTCTTATTATTTCGTGTATTGGTCATTAATTTTATTGCGTCAGTTAACCAGGGCGCGTTTGGTTTACTTATTCGAACTTTTCTGAGTGGCGCATGCATATCAAATAAACATGTTAAATAAATGTAATTAAAAATATCTACAATTTCATCGACATCATTTTTAGAATATAAATTGTACCAAGATAGGTCTGTATGGAAAACATCATTATTGAAACATTTAAAATCTCTAAAAGTTCTGAAAAATTGTTTAGGTTTGATCGTCTCATAGGTTAATTTGCAATCAACCAGGCAATGATCAGAAATGGTGTGGTTTACCACAGTATTTGTATCTAAAACTAAATCAGTATTACTAACCGCTACATATGATATTATTTTATGCACTAGTCCATTGACTTTTTAAATACTTACTGATATTTATCAAAAAATTATACACAGGATGATGTTATCGGCATTGAGAGCAACATTATAAAAATTGAGTCCGGTCCTGGAATTTTCCCAAAATAAATTATCCCTTTGATTGGACGAAAAGAGTATAATATTTGTACCAAATATTTAAAGTCGTTCCAGAAATTAGACCAACTATAATTTTAGTCAAAAACCATAAAACGCCCTGTATCTCAAAATTGGTTAAACTTCAATGGTAAGTTTGGGGATGTTTGGAACTCAGGTATGCTCTATTCCGATTACATTTGTTACTTTAAATCTGAAACACTCTGTATACCACCCCTATTGGAATGTGTCAATTTTAACGCATTTTTAATTGTTTTAACCAAGATTCTTATTGTAACGAATTCTCTACAGTCGTCGCTGTTTCTCCATAATTAGCTTTTAATTCCTTCAGGCGTTTCACATCTATTTTTTTATGTCTTTCGCGCCCATTGCTTTGTCGTTATTATCTCACCAGCTTCTTGTTGCAGCTCTTCCTTAAATAATTCATTTCTGTTGGTAATATTTTTCTTCTTCTGTTCGCCGTCGGGTCTATTAAGCCTTTATCTGAATTTTGCCGTTTGGAGTGTAAATAATTGCTTAGTTATGTTATTTAACTGTTAGGTGAAAACTTTAATACGCCTTTGAAATCTTAAGGAAACTACATCAATCCGAGGTATATGGAACTGCTAATTAAGAATATTTATTACTTTTTCAATTTTGGCGGAGGGGCCGGTGAGACGAAATGTCATTGTGTTTAGAGATTTGTAATATCGCGGCATTATAGGAAGTTTTTTTCTAGGACATTTAGATATATTTCCCTATTGCTTTGAACTAGATTGTCTCGAGTTATTTTTGGATAAAAATGTTATCTGCTGTAGTACAACCAGCTCTGAATCTTGATTGTTTTTCTGGCTGTATAGTGTATATTTTTAATATCTTTCTGTATCAAGTTTACGAGAAATCGTGAGTATTTTCATAGATTGAATATATATATATATATATATATATATATATATATATATATATATATATATATATATATATATATATATATATATATATATATATATATATATATATATATATATATATATATATATATATATATATATATATATATATATATATATATATATATATATTTATATATACATATATATACTTAAGACCCACTAACTCATCCGAACTCATTGATACATTAAACGCTTTAAAAAACTCCGGTTCTTCTGGTCTTAATTTTTATTCCGTTAAAATTATTAAAGAATGTGCTAGTCAATTAGCTAAACCGTTAACTGACATTATAAATCATTGTTTTTCAGAGGGCACTTTTCCGGATTTATTAAAGTTAGCCAAAATCATTCCCTTATTTAAAAAGGGTGATCGTAAACTGCTGTGTAATTATCGTCCAATAGCCATTTTATCAATTTTTTCAAAAATTTTTGAAAAGCTAATTGCAATTAGAATAACGGAATTTTTAGATATTAATTCAGTTGTTTCAGATAAGCAACATGGCTTTAGGAAAAACAAATCAACTATGTCTGCTCTGGTAACCTTTTTGGACTTTATCTACACAAATATTGACAGTGGTAAAAAAGTTGTTGCGTTATTTATTGATCTCTCTAAGGCATTTGATTGCATAAATCATGACATTCTTTTAAATACTTTACAAAATTACGGGATACGTGGAAAATGTAACGACTTATTAAAATTTTATTTAAGAAACAGAAAACAATATGTTAACTTTTTTGATACCTGCTCGGAATTTCAATCAACAAACACGGGGGTACCTCAAGGTAGTGTATTAGGGTCACTACTTTTCCTTCTCTATATTAATGACTTAGATGAGTGTATATCAGACTTTTTTTGTGCGTTTGCTGATGATATCTCCATTGCTGTGTGTGACGAAAATATAGAGATTCTCATCGAGAAATTAAACATTACTTTAAATAACATAAACAACTATTTTGTCAATAAAAAATTAGTAATGAACCAAGAAAAAACAGTCTCTATACAGTTCCATTCTGTCTGGGCTCATTTTACCTCAAGTTTACTTTTAAAGTTAGATAGGAAATCAATACAGCAGATGGATTCTTTTAAACTTTTAGGTATCTATATAGATATAGCCCTTGACTGGAAATCTCATGTCTCCTACATTTTCAATAAGTGTACAAGTAACTGTTTTGCGCTTAAAAGATTACGTCTCATAACTAATTTAAATCCTGTAAAGATATTTTATTTTGCAAATTTTGAATCTAGGCTAAGATATGGCATTATGTTTTGGGGAAATTCACCTTCTGCTAATCGTTTATTTATACTGCAAAAAAAGAGCCATCCGTAATATGTTTAATTCAAGCTTTAGAGAATCATGTAAATCCACCTTTATTGAGCAAAGGATTTTAACATTACCCTGCCTTTAAATATTTGAAACTTTAAAATTTGTAAAGAATAACTTTTCTACATTCAGTCTTTTAAATGCTAACCATGCGTATCCAACACAGCATGGTTATAATTTGCAGTACAAGATCCACAGACTTGAATTATTTAAACATAACCCGTATTATATGGGATGTGTACTCTATAATAAGTTAAGTAGCGAATTAAAAAATGTGTCTAGTCTAAACAGGTGTTTGTCAACTCTAAAAAAATTTCTTATAAGTAATGCATTTTATTCTGTTGAAGAATTTTTAATGTTTTAATATATCCTATGTATCTTTGTATATTACTGGCATTACTATCTAGTTGACTTGTCCTATATCATTTTATGATCTCTTGGATTAATAAAGGATTATTATTATTATATTATTATTATTATTATATATATATATATATATATATATATATATATATATATATATATATATATATATACATACCATACAATATCATTTGTCAATTCCTAACCAGACATAGATCGATTTCGAACTTATTTGTTCTCTTCAGTATGCCATAGGTTATGGAACAGACAAATGATAGTGGCCAACCTGCTAGTTATATACTGACTAAGGTGAAGTGAATAGTGGTGAAAGGTATGAAACTTCCCGTATGGTCTGAATGCTACTATCCGACCGACATCCTAGATGTCTCTGTGGCGGATAGCGACTTGCATCACAGCAAGTACCGAGAGCGGCGACCCCTAGCCCAGGTGGACTAAACTAATATTATTAAATATGATTTGAAGGAAACAACTACTCAGCGGGCAAATACCCCGACCTGCATTGAATTGAATACACCTTCAAATCATGATAGATGGAAAGCCAATAAGAGAACAAATAAGTTCGAAATCGATCTATGTCTGGTTAGGAATTGACAAATGATATTGGCTTTCCATCTATCATGATTTGAAGGTGTAATTCAATGCAGGTCGGGGTATTTACCCGCTGAGTAGTTGTTTCCTTCAAATCATATTTAATAACACATTAGTTTAGTCCACCTGGGCTAGGGGTCGCCGCTCTCGGTACTTGCTGTGATGCAAGTCGCTATCCGCCACAGAGGCATCGAGGATGTCGGTCGGATAGTAGCATTCAGACCATATGAGAAGTTTCATACCTCTCACCACTATTCACTTCACCATAGTTAGTATATAACTAGCAGGTTGGCCACTATCATTTGTCTGTTCCATAACCTATGGCATACTGAAGAGAACAAATAAGTTCGAAATCGATCTATGTCTGGTTAGGAATTGACAAATGATATTGGCTATCGATCTATCATGATTTGAAGGTGTAATTCAATGCAGGTCGGGGTATTTGCCCGCTGAGTAGTTGTTTCCTTCAAATCATATTTAATCAATATATATATATATATATATATATATATATATATATATATATATATATATATATATATATATATATATATATATATATATCAAATCAAATCAAAATTTTGTGCTCTACAAAAAAGCTCTCTTAACCTCTTAAAGTAGATGGAACAGTTTCTGAGAAAAGCTATAATTTATCTAGTGGTGTACGATTAGGGTCAGTTTTAAAGGATGAAAATCTATTTGCTAGAAATCTAATGTAGATAATGGATCTACATCTACACATTTTTGTTAATTATTGTCTGTTTTCAAATCAAAATTTATATAAAATCCACACGGAGGGGCAATTTTGCATTGATCTAATTGAACTATATTGTGGATATTGCAGCATTGAGAACAAATACATTCCTGTCCATTACGTCATCAGATTAATATTCCAACAGTTATTCCAACACTGTAGTAATTAGTTATCAATAATTAATACTCTCCATCGCGTTCGAATACATCGATGTAACATTTGATTGACAAGTAAGCACTTAATCTAAATTTGAATTTGCTTCATCATCATTCCATCAAAGGTAAAAATTGCATTATTTCACTGGAAAATTGAATTATAACTGATACGAAATTACTTGTAACATTCCTAAACCTATTTTTTTTATTTTTGTTATTAATAGGCCTCTGTTAACATTTATTTTTTTAAGCAAAAGATTTTATGGAGTAAAATATTTACATGGGGTAAGTCAATATATAACTCGAAAACTAAAAGTCTTTCCAAAAAGAAGTTGTTGATTTTGTACAATTTGGATAATGAGCTGCAAAATATAAATATTAATCAGTATAAAGAAATGAAAAAAAAAACAATTAGTGGGATATTTAAAACGGTTTTATGACTTTATTATTTTTCTAACGATTATAACAGTGTAATTTTTCAATTGAAAAATATTGCTGATTTAAAATTTGTGTTAATGTTAAAAACTGTCTCTATCGATGATCCCATTTATAGTACCAGGAAAATCTATATAGTTTCCTACCAGATTGTGAAGGCAGCAAGAAGTTACAAATCTTCCATTTTTCTCACTACAGCACAATTTCGTCTTGTGAAAATCACAGTCAAAACTGCTAAAAGATCTTTTCCGGTAAACGTAGATACATTATGAGGTTTTGTTCGTAAGCAAGTTCAGTTGGAAATAAATATGAAGAGCAATTATCACAATCAGAACAATTAGAGTGCTCATCTACCAATTGGTTAACCAAATATTGACTGGGTTTAAGCTCTTAAATCGGCTTAATGATTAAATGGAAATTATTATCGTCGAGAACTAAAATTTTGTGAATGGTTCATCCAAAAAATGCCATAAAGACCGAGGGTTTCCATCTAAAGTACAGTGGACAGATGAGACAAGATTTACAATTGTACAACTATCATTATTGGAGTGTCCATAATAAGGCAAAGATGATTTCAACAAAGATTCAGATTTAATACTTGGTATTTTAGGTAATCTTTTAAATTAATTATTAAAAAATAATTAACGACTTAGGAAACCAATTGATCGGATCATTTGTATTTGATTATCCATTAAACTGTCACCTATACAAAATGCCATGCAACTTGTCTTGCATAAAAATTGCTCACGTAAATGTACAATCTTTAAGGAATAAGTTAAACGTTGTTGATGTTTTTAATCAAATGGAGAATTTGAATGTTTTATGTATCTCAGAGCATTGGGCAACCAGTGACGAAATCAGGTATCTGACTTTATCAAATTTTAATTTGATGGCTAATTTTTCTAGAAGCGTAGGACTTCATGGTGGGGTTGCTATTTATGTTGACAACACTTTTAAGCCTAAAACTGAATGTGTTACGCTTTTACATAATTTTAGCTCTGAAATGAATATTGAGCTTTGTGGTCTAGTTTTGTGCCTGAAAATCAAAATTTTGTTAATTGTAATTTACAGGCCACCTTCTGGTGATTTAAATATCTTTTTGGCAAATCTGCAAGAATGTTTAAACTTTGTAAAGAATAAATATGATCATATAATTCTTTGTGGTGCCCTTAATATTGATTTTTTTCTCAAATTCTCTTAACAAACAATTATTATCTGATATCTTTGAATAATTTAACATATCTACTTACCTAAATAAACCTACACGTGTTGCAGGTAATATTCATGAGACGACATCGATTTCCGCGATTGATTACATGGTCACAGATCTCCCAAGCAATATGACTGATATATAGATGAGCCATCCATGCATTGCTGACCACACAGCTCAAATACTGTGTGTTAAGGAGATATTGCCATATCCTAAATCTGTCAATAAACAAACATTTAGCACTCGTTTTATTAACGAAGATAGTAAAGCCAAATTCCAATATCTTTTACACAAAACGAACTGGAATCTTATGTACAGCATGGACTCAATCAGTATCGACGAGGCCTTTAAACAATTCTTAAGATACTTTGTTAGATAAATTAGATGCTTTGTTTCCCCTAGAAACTAAGCCTATTAAGAATCGTAACAGTACTATTGATTCCAAAAACTGGGTTACATCTGATATAAGACACGAAAGGGAATACCTTAAAATTTACATTGGCTCATGCAACATTATAATAGCCCTGATCTCACTAATCATTATAAACTTAGGAAACGCAGCTAACATAATCATATAACCAATGCTAAACGTGCTTATTTTTCCAACAGAGTTTTAAACGCTCCAGATTCCACCAAAGAAGTTTGGAGGCTTGTTAGAACAGAACTTCAAAATAATAATCCATCTCGGGATAAGGTTGAGCTAAATATTAATGGGTCAATCACTGACAACCCTCGCGAGGTGGCTGATCATTTTGCACATTGTTTTGCTACAGTTGCTACAGACAAAGTTAGAAATGATTTTGGTCCTAATCTATCTGACACTTGTACTTCATGCGAATTAAGTGATCAATCCATTTTTATTTACCCTGTTACTACCGGTGAAATAAGACAAACAATATCGGAATTAAAAAATAATCAATCTTTTGGTCCTGATGGCTTGTCTACGAAATTTGTCAAGAATGCAAGTGAATTCATTATAGAGCCATTGACTATGTTGATTAATGCATCCTTCCAGGCGGATGTTTTTCCATCTATATTAAAAATAGCAACCATTATCCCCATATTAAAAAAAATGATCCCTTGGAACCTGAAAACTATAGGCCTATATCGTTATTAAGTGTTATTTCAAAAATAATGGAAAAAAATAGCATTTAATCGAATAATGACATTTTTAAATTCTTTCAATCTACTAACCGATCATCAGCACGGTTTCAGGAAAAATCGTTCTACGGACACAGCTATAATACAATTTTTGCAATTTATGTTAGACGAAATGGACAATGGAAAGCTTGTCATAAGATTATTCTTTGACTTATCAAGAACGTTTGACTCTCTCAATCTGGCTTTTGTTAAAGAAAAATTGTTTAAGTTGGGCATTCGAGGAATCTTTCTTGAATGGATCATATCATATTTAATTGATAGATCGCTCTATGTTAAAATTCAAGACATAATTTCAAATGATTATGAAGTGGGTCTTGGCGTTCCGCAGGGTTCGGTGATTTTTTTACTATTTGTAAATGAATTACCATCATTCATTTCTGAGGGGAACATTACTATGTTCGCTGATGATAATTCATTTGGTATCTCTGCACCGAATGCTGCGGAAC
Source organism: Rhamnusium bicolor (assembly GCA_029963845.1). Classification (NCBI taxonomy): domain Eukaryota; kingdom Metazoa; phylum Arthropoda; class Insecta; order Coleoptera; family Cerambycidae; genus Rhamnusium; species Rhamnusium bicolor. Next base: position 127,609 of record JANEYF010005105.1, read on the forward strand.
TCCTTGATAAAACTATTACTGTTATGAGGGAATTTGAAGACTATTGTAACAACAATAATTAAATTTTAAATGTTAATAAAACTGTTTGCGTTTACTTTTCACAGAGAAAATCACTACCTGTTAATATTCTAAATTTTAATGATATTATCATACCTCTTAGCCAAAGCTTTAAAATTTTAGGCGTCTTAATAGACTCGAAACTAAGCTGGGACATTCAAATCGATGAAGTTTCTAAAAAAACTTAACAAAGCATATTATTGCATCCGAAAGCTCAAGAATTCATTAGACCACACTGCATTATTAAATCTGTATTATTCAATGGCATATTGTCATATTTCTTATAATATTATAGTTTGGGGACGAGCCAGTACAACGGGTTTTTGTTTGCCAAAAACGTATTATAATATTGATTTTTAATCTTAGTTTTACAACCTCTTGTAACAATTCTTTTAAAAATCACAAAATTTTTTCAGTGCCTTCTATCTATATTTTTTTCATTGTTGAAATATGTTAAACGTAACATTAACCTATTCAAAACTAATGCCAGTTATCATAACTCGCCATGATGATCTACTTTCCATGCCGAATCACAATACGACTTTCTTGGAAAAGTCTCCTTATTATTCTGGTATTGGCTTTTATAATAAACTGCCACGTGCAATTAGAAGCATCGATAACTTTAATAAATTCAAATCTAGTCTTAAAAAAGTTTTTAATTGAAAAATGTGTTTACTCATTCAATGAATTTTAATCTGTAGTTTTTTGTCCTATATTTTATTGCAATGTTTTATACTGTTTTTTATACGACTTTATACAATTTTAACTTTTACTCCTTTTATATGATATCTATCATTGTATCATCATTACGTTCACATCTGTTTTATAGCAGCTTAAGTGATTAAATGGATAAATAGATAAATAAATAAACTGGAAGATATGCATGAAATATGGTTACAGCAAGACAATTGCTCTGCACACAACATTAGAATGATGACAATTTTTAACAGAAACTTTTAATGATCGAGTCATATCATACAATGATCCCTTTCTATGATCAGTGAGGTCACCAGATATTACACATCTGGACTATTATCTGTGGAGGTATGCAAAAAACGAGGTTTACGAACTATTGAAGGAAAGGGTATTACAAGCCTTACCTTCAGTTAAACGGAATACTCTATCAAGGGTACCTTCTTCAGCAGTAAAGAGATACGAGAAGTGTGTCCAGGAAAATGGGGGCGTCTCTAGCAACTTATCTAGTTTTTAATTTCAATACATTTTCGTTTTGTCCAATTATTAGAAATTAAATTTTCTGTCTATTTACTTCTATTCTAATATTTTCAATTATTAATATCCTCTCTTCGCAAAATCTGGTTTCTAAAATTCTTCCTTCATTTCTTGTGGATGCGTATTTTCTGACATAATGAATTCAATGCTCGTAATCTCTTTAAAAAGGGAAATTTTTTAACCTTCAAAGCTGTTCAAATCAAATTTGTCATTTGGCTCAGAAAACAGTTACCGAAATTACATTTTATTTCTCAATTCGTATAAGTTTGTAACAACTTATATAAGTGTCACCTCATTTAATAACTAATTATTTCAGAAACTCATAATTTTAAGGGGTACAAGCAAGAGAAATGCAATGTCGTATATCTTCTGCAATAGCTGTTGTTATTTCTCATGTAAAACCTCAAATATATTTCTTCTCTACTATTATTATCAATGTTGACATAAAAAGTACGAGGAAAGAATGTTCCCTTTTTACTTGAAAATGAATATGTAAATTGTGGAAAGCGCAAATACAAGACAAGTACGTTTTACTTTGGCAAACACCAAATGAATAATAATGTGGAGGCTTACGGTTCTATAAATCAATATTTTCACATGTTATGTAGGTATTTATTAATAATATGGATAATATGGATAATGTGGATAATATGGATAATATGGATAATATGGATAATATACAAACTAGATAATTTTAACGAAACTTTCTAGGAAGACATTTCATTTTATTCAGTCTTTGATTAAAAAAGAATCGCTAATATGAGTAACATATTTTTGACCTTGATAAAATATCGCAGGAGGCCATATTTTGCCTTTTGAAATACTAGTAAAACTATATAATGTACTCCTATAGGTGAGATTTATTCACAGACATAAATACTGATTGATATACCCAAAAAGTACAAAATCTCAATCGTCTCACTTAATTTAATTAAAAATTAAATAAAGTAGCCAGAAATTAGGCACTAAGCTCTAGTGTGCATGTTTTAAATCAAACAAGTACTGGTTTAACCACGTACAAATTAAGAAATAAAAAAACACGTAGGTAGGTAAATAAAAGCGTTTTCCAAAAGGACAAAATTTTAATTTGAATACAATTCTCTCTCATGGCAAAGACATCTGTAAATTTTTCATCTTTATAAATTACAAACACTTCTCTACGTGGGCATGATGTTTGGATCTAAATTCAGCATTCCTCAGAATCCTCAGGTCTGAAATCATCAAAGTTTTGTTGTATTTAATTTTAGTCCGCTCATAATTTAAATGAATAACACATTTTTGGCATGCTTGTCTTTATGAAAGGAACTCGGTCAGGTTCCTAGCGTTAAATTCGCGGATGTGAAAAGCGTGTGGTATTTCCAACAATTTCTGGCATTAATTTTTTTATAGTTTATATAACTAAGAATTCGCCCTTGTGATCTTAGGAGCATATTAATTAAATTTAGAAATAAATTAACAAACACATAGCGCACTTACAAAAGTGGAATACGGCCTACTAATACGAACAATGTAATTAAAAAATATATTATTGGTTCAGTTAAAAAAACAATTTATCCAACGAGTGATAAAACTCAGTTGTAGGGTAAATAAACAGTATTTACAAAAATTCAAAATAGTGAACAATAATATATTAAAATACAATAATACAAAGTATAACAACTGTATAACAGCATACAAACAGAATAACATAAATTGCAATAAAATATCATAGGATACATAAAATATAAAAGACATTAATTAAACATACATTAAATAAATATTTTTTATATCAGCAGTTTTACAGTTAAATATAACCAGACTTTATTCGATGTTACTATAATTTAAGCATATTTGATGTATAAGACATGCAATTAAAATGTTAGTACGATTATTATTTGTCCTATCATTCAATCTATATTTATATCCCCCCTGTCAAGTTGCATTGTAATATTTTAAATTTGAATATTTGTTTGCCACTCCACCAGAGGCCCATATTTGTCATATCTTTAAGTTGGCAACACTTATATTTTTATTAGTGTGCACTCATGTACTTATGTCATTCGATTAAAGAAACCGTCCACTGAAGGTCACGTTATATATGTGTTTTAATTCTATTACAAGCTTTATTTTAATTAATATAAGTTCCAACAACGGTGTAATTGCTCTATAGTGTTTAGAGACCTCACCACATTACACCCCCGGTATTATCAACATTTTAAAAGAACCTTTAGCTTAAAGGGAGGTTTAGTGTGTAACAAAGTGACTTTTCCGTTAACGATTTTCTATTGTAATAAGACCTATGTGGATTCTTCTTTCACTTTGGTATACCCTGTATACAATAACTTGTATTAATGTTTATTTTAAAACCGCTTTGAACAAAAGCTCAAGTTATTTTATTAGTCAAATACTTGGAATAATAATTATTCCTCGAAAGTAATTGTTTTTAAACCGGTTTCTTTTCAGGATAATCTTAGATAATTTTATTATCTTGATGATAAATTAATTATTATGTTTATACTAAAAAGTCGATCACTAAAGCCAAGTAAGAGGAAAGTGTTTGAATTTAATTTAGTTTAATTCAAAGCCAAGTGGAAAGCATTTAGTTATGGTAGATAGATATGTTCCTATTTTTTTTTTAAATCATTTACAGAATAAAATATGAGTTGATTTATTTTAATTAGTACATAACCGTTTTAAATTGTTTCTTTTTGGATACATAGTGTTACAATTATGAGAAGGCGATTCCTAGCCTCAGAATACTTTATAAACATTTGTTTATATTAAATAACGCAGGAAATTTGTTTAAGCGCGATGGCCAAGCTAGCTTAAATAACGTTTGCAACGGACAACAGCTGAAAACTTCGCTCGTCGCGCAGATTCACGTCACAATTTGGATATAAATCCGAACTCACAGACAATTTTCAAGTCAGTGCTCAACTTAACAGCACGCAGCTCTAGATATCGAGTGTTCTCCGCCGCAACCAGGTAGTAGGAAGAATTACTTTGACCGTTTTACTGTTTTTATTTGTATTTCTGTCAGTAACCGATTGCATCCGATTGCCTGTTTTATTATTTTGTCCGTAAATTGTTGTTTATCTGTGAATGCCTGCTATTCCGATCGGCCAGGGATAGTCGGGAACTTTCGTGGCTATTAGTAAAACTAAGATTATCTATTCAACAACTAGCATTGGGAATTTTCGGTTATCATTATTTGTAAAGATAGAGTTCTAAGGCCTCGTATGTGCATAGAATTCCATCTCTGTTCTAGTTTCATTACCAGTGAGGTTTTAAGGCCTCGTATATGGATAGGACTTCACCAGGTAAACACGAAGTGACATACGTGAGATTTTGAAGTCTTATATAGAATCTCAAAAAGTGCCACGGGGAGTAATGTATTAACCGATCCATCCACCAACCGTGCTCACTGTACATAAATTGTAAAGAAGATAAGCTTGAAGTTGATGTGTTTACCTACCACATTGAACAATAAGTAATTATTGAAGAGATAGTCTATACTAAAATACATGTTAGTGAATTAAATCCAAGTGCTATACAGTTAAAAAAACATCGGGAATGCGCGGTTGTCATTATTTGTTATTGACGTAAAGATGTGATTCTAAGGCCTCGTATGTGGATAGAATTCCATCTCAGTCATAGTTTAATTAACAGCGAAGTTTTAAGGCCTCTTATGTGGATGGGAGCTCATCAGGTAAACGCAAAGTGGCATACGTGAGATTTTAAGGCCTCGTATCTGGATAGAGCCTCCTTCATTAACGGACATATCAGACGTGAAAGCCCAGTCAATCAATGCTAATTCGCCATAAAGTGCAGTAAGATTAGCTTCTTTTAAATTAAAAGATACATTGCTAAATAAGCTACAGTTATTGCTTTTTGTTTCTATATAATAACTATAATACAGAGATGCATTTATTCTGTTAACAAGATTGAGGTTGACTTCTCAACACTATATGGCATATTGCACAAAATTAGATCCAACAACCTAGAGTCATTATTAGTTATAGAATTTAATAATATTAATAATAATAATAATAATAGTTTATTGCCCAACATATCAAATCCCATTACAGGACAAATATAAGTAAATAATTTTATAGAAATATAACATGCAAAATATATGAACAAATAAAAACATATAATACATATACTGTATACCTCAAAATGGAAGCAAGGATGCAATTATGGATGCCAGTGTTTCTGAATTACTGTTCCTCATCAGCACAGTGCAGCTTAAGGAAATTGATCTAAAAAGCGATATCTCTTGGAACAAAAATTGTGAATAACCCAGTGATCGAGGGAAAATCGAGTCAATGGATAAAATAGAAATAAAACTTTGTAGATAAAGGTTTTCGAGATTGTTCTTTCATTTAGAATAAAATAAAAATTGAGAACTATTGGGAACCGGCCGCCATCATGGAAAATGACTCCCTACTCACAGTTTTCCAAAAATAACTCGGCTAAAATTAAATTTATCGATCAGAAAGTAGTTATCAAAATAAATTATAATACAGAGATGCATATCTTCTGTTAACAAGATTGAGGTTGGCTTCTCAACACTATATGGCATATTGCACAAAATTATATCCAACAGTCAATAGTCATTATTAGTTATTTAAAATGTACTACAATTAGAATTTATAAAATGATAATAATGCGTGCGAAATAATATGTTACATGAAGAATGAGGTACATTTTTAGTTCTTGTTTCAGAGACGCGTTGGAATATGCACATCGACAACTATTTATATCCGAAGAACTGGACAGTCCTAATATGAGGGCTGAATCGTATTTGAATCTAGCTAGAGCTCATCAAAGGTTAGGAGGTTTGGAAAGGTAAGTTACTCAATTTTTACACGGATCTATTCAAAACACATATTTTAGAGAATTCCATTCAGTAAGAGGAGAATCGCAAAATTCAACATAACGCTGTCAAAATTTGCTCATTCAAAAGAAATTTTATGATGCGGCTTTTGAAAGGGTAATTTACAATAATTCGTTTGGAAATATATATTACCGACAACATAGTTTTTATACTAATATTCAGTAATAAAAGTTATTGGTTCACATCTGCCGCTGTATATACAGGGTGATTCAGCTAAAACTCCCCAGGCTGATTACTCGGAAACTAAGAAAGATATTGAATTTCTGTAAACGCCAATAAATAGATACTCCTAATGACTATATATTGAAGTTCAAACGACGTGCTTGCCGATTATAGTATGAGCATCGCGACGCCGAGAAAAAAATTGAATGTGACAGGAAGTTTGAAAATATATGATTCTAGTAGTACATTCAATTCTAAGGCTTTTTTGTCTTACGCACATTATCATTTAAATAGGTAATTTTTAAATTATAACAAATTTTAATGTCAAACGCCCATAATTTTTATAATCGCATTGAAACAAATTAACATAAGTTGACTTCTCTTACAATTTAACAAGTGTCAACAATCTGTCACTACAATACAAGTGACAAAAATTTTTATGTTTTGTAATATTCACTTGTAAAAAAAGCAATATTATGGTTCAACACAATAATTCCGAAAAAACTGGATATGATTATTATTTATGGTGAATGTGGCAGAAACTTAAGAGAGGCTGCAAGGCTTTACAGGCGACGTTATCCAGATCGAAGACAACCAGATCATAACACGTTTTTAAATTTAAGGAAAATTTTGCTACAATATGGAAGCTTCGATAAAGGCAAGCGTGAGTGTGTACGAAGAATTAGAAATAATCGTAATACGGCGGAAGTTCTACAGTGTGTTGAAAACAGTCCACATATTTCAATAAGAAGTGTTGAAGAGGCCACTGGCATTTCATTTTCCTCTTATCAAAGAATTCTTTCTGATAACAAATTTCATCCCTATAAAGTGCATCTTGTTCATCATTTGCGTGCTGAAAATTCACAAAGAAGATTAGATTTTATCTCCCGCTTATCAATACTGTATGCGCAAGAAAATTCATTGCTACGAAATATTTTATGGAGAGATGAAAGTCGTTTTAACAATAATGGTATGGTAACTAGATATAATTGCCATTATTGGTCAGATGATAATCCAAAATGGACCAAAATAACCCATAACCAAAATGTTTTTGGTATCAATGTGTGGTGTGGCATTTTAATTGGGCATTTAATAGGACCGTATTTATAAGAGGGTATATTAAATAGCCAGCGATACCTAAATTTCCTGCGTAATCAGTTTCCAGCATTATTAGAGGATGTTCCCATCAATGTGCGGCTTAATATGTGGTTTCAACAGGACGGTGCACCGCCGCATACTGCAAGAATTGTTTAGAATTATTTAGGCACTGTTTTTACACAGAAATGGATAGGAGCAAATGGACCACTTCGTTGGCCCGCTCGGTCACCTGATTTAACCCCACCTGATTCTTTCTTGTGGGGTTACTTAAAAAATACGGTTTATGAGGAACCAATACAAGACATGGCTGATTTGCAAAATACAATTTATGCCAGTTGTGCAGCAATTAGCCGAAACACTTTATTAGCTGCCTGTGATTCGGCACTTAGACGTCGTTATGACATGTGCATTTATCAAAACGGGGGAACTTTCGAAAATTTGCTTTAGTTTTATTTCTTTTAAAATCATGAAATCAGGCCTCGTGTTTATGTTTTCAGGAATAAATGTTAAAAAATGTTATTTTATCATTTTAGTGTTGTATTAGTGTTATTAATGGTAACAATAACAATATTATAAGAAGTTCTATTCAATGCGATTATCAAAATTATGGGCGTTTGACATTAAAATTTGTTATAATTTAAAAACTACTTATTTAAATGAAAATGTGCGTAAGACAAAAAAGCCTTAGAATTGAATGTACTACTAGAATCATACATTTTCAAACTTCCTGTCACCTAAAAAATTTTTCTCGGCGTCGCACAGTGTGGCAAGATAGCCCAAAAAGCTGGCATTAATTCATAGAACGAGTTTGGTAAAATTTTTGTTATTGAGAATAGCCGACGATGGTTGTTAATGTATAAATAAATCAACTTTATGATGTTTGCTCGTATATTGCGATATACAGGGTGTAATTAAAAAAATAAAAATCTAAAATAAAAATAAAATTTATAGTACTTAATTTTTTAATACATTGTTTGTCCAGGAGTATGCAAAACACTTAAAGAACCTAGTAATATATTTCCTTTATTAAATTAAGAATTCACAACTTAAGGTTTTATTAATATTTGTGAATAAAAATTAGTATGTCTATCCGTAGTGATTAATCGTCTGCGTCTGATGCAAATAAGGAACAGTCATTCTCATTCTCTGAATTATCTACAGAAATATTGGGGCAATTAATAAGTCGAATACTTCCCTAGGAAAATGTTTAATTTTTTTTAGGAAGTTGTCTATAACTGGTTATTACTGGATCCGATGTAATCAGCATTAAATGAAACACATCCTCTTCGCTGTTCTTTAAAAATAACGTGTTTTTTTAGGTATAATAAATTTTAATATTAGTCGTCCCCCAATGATTCCAGCTTGGTTAGCGAAACGCTTGCAGTATACTATGCAGTACTTATGTTTTTGTAGCATCTGATCAGGGGTTGTAACCCTGTTCAGGTTACCATTTTTTAATTAAAATGTTCAATAACTTTTACATTTATCGAACAATTGTTTTCAAAAACAATAGGGTTCTTCCTCCAACTAACAGTAACTTACAGTCCAAATTCCAATACGATCAGACTTTCCACTCTTAAGTTATCGTGCTTACAAAAAGCGTGACGGACGGACGGACAGACAGACGGACGGACAGACAGACGAACATTTTGAAAGTCATTCAGAATTCAACGACTAACACAATGACATGAAATTTTTTTTGCTATGAGCGATATTTACTATTTTAAAAATGTGCCGATTAAATGCAATATACTCTTCGTTTTAGTTGCGAAGAGTATAATGATACACTGTAGGGTTGTTAAAAGAAGCAAATAAAATAATAAGGAGTAGACACGAGTATTTGATTTAGCTTTATTATGAATCTATTCTCGTATTACTATATTAATATATAAAATTTTACGTGGGGAAGCGTGAGGAAGTTAACTATTACATTAAGGATTTTAGAACAATACGTAAATATTTGGCACTTCGGAAAGGCATTTTCGAAATATTATTAAAATTATTTCATTCATAAATTAAAAATAAATCCATTAAATTTACATAATACATACCTGAGGGTGTTGATGGGTCCATGTTCAAACAAAGTAATAATATCGAATTTGAAAAAACACAAACTAATTTGTTAGGATAATATTTAATTTAAAAATACACGCGTCAACCGCAGTTACATAGACCTTATGCCTGCGGGTTTGGTAGAAACAAAAGCATGCATCAAGATTAAGTGGTGGGGGAAAACATGCCCCTATTCATGCTGATAATAAATAGCAACAATACTTTGTTCGATGCGACATTTTATTTTTTCATTTTTTGCCAGCTTTCGGGGTATCTTGCCACACTGTGCGTCGTGACGCTCATACCGTAATCGGCAAGCACGTCGTTTGAACTTCTGTATATAGTCATTAGGAGTACCTATTTATTGGCGTTTACAGAAATTCAATCTTTCTTAGTTTCCGAGTAATTGGCCTGGGGAGTTTTAGCTGAATCACCCTGTAGAATTTAGAAATTTATTTTGTTTTTATAAAGGATGCAACAATAGGTATTGACAGTTATATCACTACAGACTAAATTAAAATATAGATTTAAGAAAGACATCCAATTTTGCATGGATAATCCAGTCTTTTGACGCATATTAGTTTCATTTAATAAACTGTAATAGGTCAAGTCTAAATTTGTTATGCCTAACCATTATTTATATTATTTAAGTAATGAAACTTAATAAAAAATATTTAAGGTGGCTTTGTTTGATTCTCTGTGAAACTTTGACAGTTCAAGAATATTGTTGTCATTAGTCATTAGTTACGAAAAAGAACTTTCTTCACGTTGAGTAAACATGAATAATAATTGGGCTGTTGATTATCGTGTCTGTCAGGAAAACTGACTTTTTTCCAAATAGAATTTCCTTCCTGTCTTCACCCATTAGTTGTTCCAACTAACTTGATTTTACAGAATTAAACAATCAACTTGACAAGCGATAAAATTCACTGTGATACCTAAAACTTTTTTTTTTAATTAAATTTAAATGGTAATATATATTTTTGTTGCCAACTATGAAATAATGTTTCCATTTTGTATGTTTCCTCAAAGATAATGTTACCCATTATTCACCGCAGTGAATAATGATTTCATGAAACACTACAGTGAATAATAATTTCATTATTTACATTTATTTAATATTGGTTTCAATATTCATATTGTTTAAGTATAAATATCATCATTAATAAAAATAAATAAGGAATACTTTTTCATCAAACAACCGAATCACACATTTTTATTATTTAATAGTCGTGGACAAAGTATAGTCAAAGTCTATATTATTCAGTAAACTTTGGTATAGTATTCTACTCGCATATAATGACAATTCATTAGGGTGATTTACGACACTCACCTACCGATGTCGTAAACTTTACCCTAGTGACTTATAGCCATCTTTACATGCTCGTTGAATAATTCTTATTGTCCATAATTATTTATTTGTGGCAATCTACAATGTTTCCTCACACCTTATTTTCAGCCAGAGTTAATTTTTTTAAAACATGTTTTTGCCCATCCAAAAAATGTCTCACACCTAACCTGAAAATGAAACTGTTAAGTAAATATAAATATACAGGGTGTCCCACAACGAATTGCGGTGATCGATATCGCGAAAAGTAGATATTGGAAAATTTTGAAAATTTGGTAGTGAACTAAAGTCGACGGGGGCAACTCGGCTAAAATATTTTCAAGATGGTGGCACTTCCGGTTATACCGGAAGTAGATATCAACTTGCGTATTTTAAATGGGATACCCTATATATTATTACATTTTTGGATTGTACGCAAAATTCTATGCCGATATTGTGTATCATGTCCTATACCTAAGTCTCTCTGTTTTTGACATATTTCAATTCTTATGTCAAAAATGACGTTTACAGGCACTAAAAGAATTATTAATTTTTCCTATAAGGAAGCCTTTATTATTTAATTTGGGTTAGATTCATTGTTGGAAAAGACCTACTTTAATAGAGTTTTTATAATATTTTGATAAGTATTAATACAGAGTGTTCAAACAATAAGAATGAAAATGAAATTGAGAAAACTGTCAAAAATCAATTTTTTCAAGTGGACACCCCCAATTTTTATAATCTTATCTTATTTACCATTAAAAATAAGGGTAAGTTTGTGTATGGATGTCTATTCCGAAAATGTTTAGTTTCCGAAATATTGCCAATTCAATATTTTTATATGGGGATTTTGCTATGTATTTTAAGTTCAATTACTCTTAGTTGGCTATGACGGCGTTGGGTGCTAAACAAATGGATGTAGCTCTCATTTACCATTTGACAAGTATTAATTATCATGCCGGGGCGCTTAAATTATACGCATGAAGATTATTTAAATTTGCTTATAATCTATGGAGAATGTAACAAAGTTTTATCAAGAACATGTGAAATATTTGCTAATAGATATCCAGAGAAACAAAAACCGTTTCCGAACGGTATTAAACGAATAATGGAGAATTTCAAAAATTTTGGCACCGTTAAGGCAACAATTCATAAAATAAAACCAATTGTCAATTATGAAAATATCGAAATTGCTATTTTGGGATATTTTGCGGCATATCCTATGACATCATTAAGACAAGTGGCCTTAGAAACCGGATTCTCCAAGACCTCTATTCACAGAATTCCTTTGAAACACAAATACCATCCCTATTCCATTTCTACGGTTCAACATCTAAAGGACACCGATTTGGCCGGAAGAGTTCACTTTTGTGAATTTATTTTAACAATGTTACAAGACGACTTTCGATTTTTGGACAACATAATTTGGACTGACGAAGCAAAATTTACGAAAAATGGCCTTTTCAACCGACATAATTCTCACTTTTGGTGTGATTCAAATCCCCATGCCGTGAGTTTGCGAAATTATCAAGAAACCTGACGATTTAACGTGTACTGTGCTGTGAGAAATGATGGAGTCGTAAAACTACATTTTTATGAAGAAAACTTATATTTGAACAATTTACCGCTAGCTGAACATAGGCAAATATTTTACCAACACGATGGCGCCCCACCACACAACAGCTTCCTAGTTAACAACTTCTTGCAAGAAACTTTTTACGCTAAGTGGATTGCTAACAATGGACCATTTCTGTGGCCTCCTCGTTCACCTGATCTGTCTGTCCTAGACTATTTTATATGGGGAACAATAAAAGATATGGTTTATTTACATCCAGTCACAACAATGGAAGATTGTCAGGCAAGAGTAAGGAATGCGTTCGAAACGTTATCTCCAAGTTCTATTAGAGCGGCCACCCATGACGAAGTAATTCGGAGGTGCGAAAAATGTTTGGAAGTTCAGGGTGGACACTTTGAACACTTATTAAAATAAAATGTTTTCCTGAGTATAAGTAGTTATACTGTTAGTATTTCATGTAAGAACCTTTTGTATCTAAGTTATATTTATTTAATTATTTTATGAATTGTTGCCTTAACGGTGCCAAAATTTTTTTAAATTCTCCATTATTCGTTTAATACTGTTCGGAGACGGTTTTTGTTTCTCTGGATATCTATTAGCAAATATGTCACATGTTCTTGAAAAAACTTTGTTACATTCTCCATAGATTATAAACAAATTTAAATAATCTTCGTGCGTATAATTTAAGCGCCCCGGCATGATAATAATACTTGTCAAATGGTAAATGAGAGCTACATACATTTGTTTAGCACCCAACGCCGTCATAGTCAACTAAGAGTAATTGAACTTAAAATACATAGCAAAATCCCCATATAAAAATATTGAATTGGCAATATTTCGAAAACTAAAAATTTTCGGAATAGACATCTATACACAAACTTACCTTTATTTTTAATGGTAAATAAGATAAGATTATGAAAATTGGGGGTCTCCATTTGAAAAAATTGATTTTTGACAGTTTTCTCAATTTCATTTTCATTCTTATTTTTTGAACACTCTGTGTTAATACTTATCAAAATATTATAAAAACTCTATTAAAGTAGGTCTTTTCCAACAAAGAATCTAACCCAAATTAAATAATAAAGGCTTCCTTATAGGAAAAATTGATAATTCTTTTAGTGCCTGCAAACGTCATTTTTGACATAAGAATTGAAATATGTCCAAAACGGAGAGACTTAGGTATAGGACGTAATACACAAAATCGGCCTAGAATTTTGCGTACAATCCAAAAATTTAATAATATATAGGATGTCCTATTTAAAATAAGCAAGTTGACGTCTACTTCCGGTATAACCGGAAGTGCCACTATCTTGAAAATATTTTAGCCGAGTTGCCCCCGTCGACTTTAGTTTACCACCAAATTTTCAAAATTTTCCAATATCTGCTTTTCGAGATATCGATCGCAGCAGTTCGTCGTGGGACACCCTGTATAGTATATATTTTACCCAGAGGTTTCTTTGATAAATATTTCAAATAATTTATAGGATGTGGCTTCACACTTAAAGAAGGTGCCGGTAAATATATATTTTTTCTTTTTCCGAGAATCTCTATGTATTCATTTAACATGTATAACTTAAAGGGGACTATTTTTAGTTTGAAAGCTGATGTTTACGTGTTTAAAGTTTGGACAAGGACAAGGATGTCCTCGAAATTCTAGGCAGATTCATTATTATTCAAAGCGTTATATTCAGCAAGCACTGTTTCAAGTTGAACAGCCGTTAAGGTGAAAGCAAATAATGACTTCTATGGTTTGTGCTCGCTCCACTTGTACTGAGAACCATCGTCAATACTCCACATAAGAAATCTACACATACATCATTTACTTTTCCTCAACGCCTGTTCGAATTGAATCAATTGTCACTTTATAGTTAAATAATCAGAGGAGTAAAAAATAAAAAAAAATACTGCTAACTGCTAGTGATGATTATAGTATTGCATCACAATTTTATTTTGTTTTGCCTGCATCAGACTATCAAATATTTAATCAAACTGGATTTATCAAACTATGAATGTGGCGTCACTGTCAAATTAGTTTTCCTCACAAATAGGCAGGGTCCTACTGTAGTTTTAAATTGGGGCAATGAGCGCCTGATTTGTATGGTAGAAGCGGATTTCAAAATAGAGCATGTCCTTATTCTATTTAACAAACTTTTCACTCTGTGACTGTGACGTCACATTCACATTGATAAATCCAGTTTGGTCAATTATTTGATAGTCTGATACCGGCTTAAGAAACTAAATGCCAAAACTGCTAAGATTCTCCTTTTAGTATGGTAACTTCTAAGTTATACACCCTAATCGTTAATGAATGGTGTAAAATAAAGTTGCTATAGCTTGTTGCCTAATATATATAATGAAATAATTTAAAAATTGCATCAAATAGTTTAAAATTTTTGATTTAATACTGTCAAACAACTTATGCCATTTGATAAAAGTAAAATGTTCGATATCTCGAGTTCTACAAGAGCTGGAAATTTAAGAAAATTAGAAGTAAACTAGATAAAAAAGTCTATAACTGGAAATTATTTTCGAACATACAGGGCGAGCCAAGACGAAATTACAGGACCAAGTGCCTTTTTTTTAAATGGAATGCTATGTATATCAGTACATTTTTTGAAGCCTCTTTCTAGGCTCTATTCATTCCTATATTATTATTGGCTATCTCCCAACCACTTTGATGTAATGAATTTCTTTGTTGAAATAATGCCATCTGCAGATGGATATTTAAAAAATCACCACAGTCACATTTATGAGTTTTAAGAAAAACTTATGTGAATACTAGTTACGAGATATCTAATTAATGTTTTTGAATCATTTATTATCAATTATTTCCTAAAAATGTATGGGGTGGCCAAACATTATTTTTCATTTAAAAACTTTTTAAATTGAATTTTGTCAATTTTTTCAAATGTAACACCCTGTATATTTTCAACGATGTGCTGTAGAAATGAAAAACAAACATTTTTTGCAAGTACTTCCCTATGGCTAATTGCAACCATTTTCGTTTTAATAAGGAATGAGTATAAAATCAGGAATAAACTTAAAAAATAGAAGCTTCTTCGAATAATTCATTAGGAAAAATTATAATAAGTGCTCCACATGTTTCCCATTTTGAATGACACACGTCTCTATGTACTTTTGAAATGAGGCCATTTAGTGACACCATTTCTTCCAATCCATTGAATTGGGTAAATAGTATTTAACTGGTACCTTAGTGTAATAGTTTTTTGTAATTTTTTTTTGTGTTTTCGTTATTCGACAAGCATAAAACCTCATTTAGTATAAATTGTCTGGTACAAATAAACATTTATCGCACTTATCGGTCGTCAGTTATCATTTGTATTAAATTTAAAATATTTCGAGTTTTACAAAATGAATTTTAATAAAGCGGAACTTGTAGACATGACCTTTGTTTTGGGCGAATCAGGCAGAAATTGCTTGCCAATAGAATTTATAAGCAAAGGTATCCTGAAAGAAGGATTCCTGATGTTAGCAACTTCCAAAATCTTCTCGATAGATTTGTGGAAACTGGAAATGTCGAATATGAAAAAAATTAAATAATAAAAAGTCTTTTAAACGAAGAAAATGAGTTTTCTGTGATGCTGGCAGCAGTTGAGAATCTCCATTAGTCAGAGAGAAGTGAGCTCATTAGTAGGAATAAGTAGATTGAATCTTAAAAACAAATAAGTTTCATGCAATTCATATTCAAATACACCAGGAACTATCTGATGACGATTTTCAAAGGTATCTACAGTTTTGTAATTGGGCTAGATATAAAATGCAAGATGTCACCTTCTTCAGTAATGTTTTATTCACTGATGAGGCAACGTTTCATAAAAAAGGATTTGTTAATAGACACAATTTCCATTATTATGCTTCGGAAAATCTTTACTTTTTTAGGCGTTGATAACTACCACAGATGGTTTATAAACGTTTGGGGAGGAATCATTGGAAAACATGTAATAGGGCCACATTTCTTTGATGGTACATTGACTGGAGATATTTATCTTCATTTTATAGAAAACTATCTGTCACAATTATTGGTGAATCTTCGTGAAAGGATTCGAAATAGGATGTGGTTTCAGCAAGATGGTATTCCATCACATTATTTAAATGCAATTAGAGACCATTTAAATAATACCTACCGACTTTAATGGATTAGAAGAAATGGACCCACTAAATAACCTGCTAGATCCCCAGATATTACAAAAATAGGTTTCTTTTTATGGGGATACGTGAAGAAAATTGTTTATAAAGACACACCAACAACAGTACAAAATATGAAAGAAAGGATAATAACTGCTTTTAGATCTATCACACCGGCAATTTTAGGAATAGTAGAAACTTCATTCCAAAGGCGCATAGAGACGTGTGTCAATCAAAATGGGCAACATGTAGAGAGAGCACTTATTATAATTTTTTCTAATGAATTATTTAAAGAAACCTCTATTTTTAAGTTTGTTCTTGAATTTGGTACTTATTGCTGAATAAAACGAAAATGGTTGCAATTATCCTTAGGGAAGTGCTTACAAAAAATGTTAGTCTTACCTTTCTACATCACATTGATGAAAAATATACAGGGTGTTCCATTTCAAAAAATTGAGAGTTCAATTTAAAAGGTTCCTAATTGAAAAATATTTTTTGGCCACCCTGTACATTTTTAGGAAGTAAAAATGATTTAAAAACATTAATTGGATATCACGTAACTAGTATTCACATAAGTTTTTCTTAAAACCTATAATTGTTACTTTAGTAATTTTTTCAATATTCATCTGCAGATGGCATTATTTCAACAAAAAAATTCTATACATCCAAGTGGTTAGGAAATAGTCATAGGATGAATAGAGTCTTGAAAGGGGCTTCAAAAAAAGTACTGATATACATAATATTCCATTTAAAAAAAAGGCACTTGAACCTGTAATTACGTCTTGGCTCGCCCTGTATATTGAAAAATAATTTCCGGTTATGGACTTTTTTATCTAGTTTACTTGTATTTTTTTTTTATTTCTAGCTGTCATAGAACTCGAGATATCGAAGTCCGACGCACTATTGCCCCACCCTGTATAACAAAACTCGCTCATTTGTTCTTGCCCAAAGGCGTTTTAATTTTCATTTGTCTCCTCTATCAACTCCTTTTGAGCACAAACTGAAAATCCTTTGTATAAATTTGTCAGTACCACATTTTAACATATTTTCTTTCTATTCTAGAGCCTTAGCCTACGCCAGACATTCCCTGTACAACGAATGCGAGCAACACGCCACTGCCGGCCACGTTCATCTCACCGTGGGCTCCGTTTATCTCGAACTGGCCGGCTTCAATAAAGCCCTTGACAGCTTCCAACATGCCCACAGAATCGCTCAGGCTGTGCACGATCCGGCCCTGGAATTACAGGTACATATACACATTAAAATTATTAAATCTTACTACTCTAAAGAATAAATAACTTTATTTACGTTTATTATTTTTCGCTAAAACCGTGTCCACCAAGAAGTCCTAACAAAACACTTTTTTATTCTTTAATTTCTCTGCTTATCTTAAGACCAAAAAGTTGTGATTCAAAAAGTAGTCAATATTATTACATTGAAAAGAAAAATTAAGCCGTATACCTCAAAATGGAAGGCAAGGATGCAGTTACGGACGCTAACGTTTCTGAATTACTGTTCCTCATCAGCACAGTGCAGCTTAAGGAAATTTGTCTAAAAAGCGATTTCTCTTGAAACAAAAATTGTTAATGACCCAATCGCCGGGGAAAAATTTATTGTTCGCACGTGGATGTGTGGCTGGTAACGGAGGTAGGTGTCCAAGGAGGCGAAATGTTTTATTATTTAATTTGTTAAATATTTTTTTTTTGTTTTTGGAGAAAAATCGAGTCAATGAATAAAATATAAATGAAACTTTGTGGATAAGGGTTTTCGAGGCTGCTCTTTCATTTAAAATAAAATAAAAAGTGGGGATTATCAGGAACCGCCTTCTGGGAAAATGGCTCCTTATTCACAGTTTTTCCCAAATAACTCGGTTAATATTAAATTTATCGATCAGAAGGCAGTTATCAAAATGAAAGTTTGTTAAATTATAAACAAAGTGGTAGCACGTCAGTTGTTCTACGTATCATAGTTCATGAGTAAATATTAAAATTATCTGAGAGTTGTTTTTCATTTCACATTTTTTATGTATACGCTTCAAAACCAATTTTGCTCATGATCTGATTAAAGTGTGAAGGAAGTATCGTTTGAAAAGGATACATTCTTTTTGTACAGGGTTATTAATTATAATTTACCCACCCCTTATCATCGTTATTATTGCCTATAAAAAAAAGTTTTAAATAAAAGTTGTGTGGTTATGACTGAATTTTGTTAAAATATTATCAAAAGTACAGTAGCATGCAGATTTCAGGGGATACAAAAAAATAATATGTTTTGTTAAATGGGATACCCTGTATGTTATTAAATTTTTGGAATGATCCTTTGTTCCTGATTTCAAAAGTACACCATATGTTACCCCTATGATATACCGTTTTTGAGTTATTAAACGTCGAAAATCTTAGTTAAACTAGTTACTGTAAATATGGAAAAGTTAACATTATTAAAGTGAGCTATGAAAATGACAACTATTATGTTTGATAAGTGACATTTCTTTAATGAAATAATCAAAATGGTTTACAGTGAGGAAGAAAAATATTTACTTGTTATATACAAAATAACAAAAATAAACATGCAGCAAAAAGAGCATATAGGGTGTTGTATCCAAATCGTCCAACACCATCAGAAAATACGTTCAAAAATATTTACCGAAAGGTGAATAATATCTCCAGTTTTAGTAGAAAAAATCGTGTAGTTCAAGCAAACCAGGAAGAACAGCTAGACATACTGCGTCATTTCGAAGGTAAGTCCATCCATGTTTATTCGCGACTTTTTTGAAACATTGTATTATTTTTTAGAAAATTGTAATGTAATATAAATAATGCAGTCGATCAATTAGGTAAAAGTTATTTCAAAATCCAACGTACGTTAAAAAATAACACCTACAGGTCATATAAAATTTAAGCCGTACAAGTTATAACAGAGGCTCATAAAAGGAAAAGGCTGGACTTTTGCCGCCAGATATTTCAAAAGTTGGGTGTAGATCCCGATTTTTTTACTAACATATTATGGACTGATGAATCATCCTTTTCTACGGCAAAAGTTTTTAATAGAAAAAATCGAAGGTCGTGAGAAAATAAGCACAACAGAAAAAGATTGGTAAAACAAATAAAAAAATCAGGATAAAAAACTGTTAGCATTTGGTGTGGAATTTTCAGAAACAAAATTGTTGGGCGTATATTTTATGATTATACTTTAACTGGAGTTACCTATCTGGATTTAATTATCCCAGAAGCAGAAAATATTCTTTGGTAGAATTTTCCGGAAGTCGAACTTGATGATATGATTTGGATGCATAGTGTCCTACCCGTTCGAGATCATTTGAATAATGTATTCCCAATATGGATAGGGAATAATGGACCTATTAAATGGCCACCCAACAGTCCGGATTTGACTTCTATGGATTAATTTTTTTGGGGATTTCAAAAAGACATTGTCAATAAAAATAATAATAATAATAATAATAGTATCAAGTCATTAAAGACAGGATTCAACTTGAAATAAACAATCTGAATGTAAATAATGAAGCCATTTCCGGTGCAATTATAAATATAAGAAGACTTTATCAATTATGCATTGACAATAATGGTGGACACTCTAACATATTTATATTTAAATTTCCTAAATAAATCTTTGTTATCTATTTAGTATAAATATCTGGTTTTTTCTTCCTCACTGTAAACCATTTTGATATTATTTTTTTGTATTCCCTGAAATATGCACGCTACTGTACTTTTGATGGCATTTTAACAAAATCCAGTAATAACCACACAACTTTTATTTAAAACTTTTTTCTCTATAAGCAATAATAACGATGATAAGGGGTGGGTAATATCTAATGAATAACCTTATACAAATTGCCAAGTCTTTGCAACAGTATAACGTAATTCATTCAAATTTTAATGAGTTTTATAGATAAAACTATTCGCCGTTTAAATGGAGATACACTTGAATCCGATAGTAGATCCTATCAAAGAAACCGGCAATCTACAAGCATAATGCAATATCGATACCAACATCCAACGCCGCCATATTAGATAAATATAAAATTTTATCTTCTTAGTTTTAGATGAATATTTTTTTTTATAATAAAAACACCGGCACACAAAAAAAAGTTGTTTGTACATTTGACGCCACCTACCTCCCGACATGTATTTCGACCCGCTGAATCCGAATTTGAAGTCAGTTTGGACCGTACACCCCTCAAATATCGAGTAAATTGAAAAACCGTAAAAAATAGCGAAAATTGGGTGTTTCGGTAATAAAAAAAATTTTGTGGATCTAAACCAAGCCTAATTTTTATGTATTTCGATCCGTTGAATACGAATCTAAAGTATATTTAGACCATAAGCCGTTTTAAATCTAAGTAAATTGTAAAAAAAACCCTCGAAAATTGCTAAAAATGGCAAAAAATTGTGATTATGTTGTGAAAAAAATTGTGTAGACCCGGATCGAAGAGGATTTTTATGTAATTTAATCTGCTGAATCCGAATCTGAAATATATTTGGCCCATCAATCCCTCAAAATCTCAAAAAATCGCAAAAAAACCGATAAAATAGCAAAAAATTGCAGTTGAAAAAATTGAAAAAAATCTATGAAACACGATTAAATACGTTTCTTGTATTTTTTTTATGCATAAAATACAAGTTTAGAATCTGAAAATGTGAAAATTGTAAAATCTATAAAAAATGACGTATAAACAGAATGAAAATTTTTTTCATCAACATAATCACAATTTTTTGCCATTTTTAGCAATTTTCGAGGGTTTTTTACAATTTACTTAGATTTAAAACGGCTTATGGTCTAAATATACTTTAGATTCGTATTCAGCGGATCGAAATACATATAAATTAGGCTTGGTTTAGATCCACAAAAAATTTTTTATTACCGAAACACCCAATTTTCGCTATTTTTTACGGTTTTTCAATTTACTCGATATTTGAGGGTGTACGGGCCAAACTGACTTCAGCGGGTCGAAATACATGTCGGGAGGTAGGTGGCGTCAAATGTACAACCCACTTTTTTTTGTGTGCCGGTGAAATTATTTAAAATCGTATATCTTATTCAATATGATTTTACTGCTGATTATATTGGATTACTTTGGAAACAAATTTGTTTTTCTAATTTTCGACACAGTGCACCTTGTGCCTAGACCATAATATGGTTGGAACCTTTGAGATGACAGAAATTAATAAAGCTAGAGGGAACAAATACAAGGTAGCGCACAATAGATTGATGTACTTTAACAAGGCCACATAGGAAAACAAAACACAATATGCAAACCTCTAATTATATGACTTTTTGGTAATATGCAGTTTCCGACAGTTACTAAGGAAAACATGTTCAACAATGAATCAGCAGTCATTAACCCCAATACTAAAACAGTTCGTTTTCTCCATGAAAGAAATTCAGTGACTGAAACGCGTCATCGTTTTTGAAACCACTTTCATATTGCTAGGCGTGGTAGTATTTCTAATGGCAACCCGATTTTGAAGAGGGTGAATAAGTTTGAAAATGTGGCAACGTTTGATGTTAAATATGGACGACCAAAAACAGTGAATACACCAACAAATAACACTGGTGTAATTTTCCACAAAACACCAAAGCACCATATACTGCACTGCACTTTGGAGATTGTTAAAACTGAAATACAGTTTTAATTGTCTCCAAATTCCAAATTAAATCTTTTTATTGTCTATTAAAACATTTCTAATTATTTAGAGCTACTTAAATATATAATATTCTAAAAATATATATCATTCTAACATAGGGTTAGGTATAACATAAAATTATAATAATTTTAAACCGCTGCAATGACAGTCCCGCCTGCGGTGGGTGTGTCACTCCGGTAGACGATGTTTTGGCTCTATGCTGCTAGTTTTCGCTCTTTTTAATTTGATGTAGGTGGTAGGCACTCTCCCTTTAATTTAATTTGTCATCGACTTGTATTAATTGGGATTAGTCACTATTATATAAAAAAGGTTATTCTGGTTAAACAGGAAAAATGTGTTAAAAAACCTGTTTAAAATAATTTTACATAATTTTTGTGTAGACGAGTGGAAGGCTAGAGGAAACGTGGCTAGTCTTGGAATTAGGTTGGGGTGGGTTATAGGGTAAGGTATGAGGTGGGATGTGGGATGCTTGTCTGTCGTTGCCAGTAAGTTATTGTTGTTAATCGACATCGTGGTACAGGGTTTTCATGTAGAAGTCGGTATGTATGTGTATAGATGTGGTGTGCGCGTATGTCTGTGAGATGTCTAGTTAGTACTGAGTGCTGTATGTTAGTTTTCAGGAATTTTTTTGAAATATCTGTTATATGGTCTAGTATTAGTTATATGTTAGCCATTCTGTGTAATTAGTTTATGTTTATATATCAGTTTGCGGTATAATTATCGTTTTGTATAAGAATAATTTATTTTTAACTCAAGAGGTGATCATCGGTTTCCTAATGGATATAATTATATAATGTCATGTATGTTTTGGTTATGTGCAGATTAAATGATATTCTTTGGTCTAATATCCTAAGTATTTTAGTGTATTTTTCTCATCAATCGCCTTATTTAAGTGGTGTGAATGTTTTAATGTTGTTAAATTTTTTCGTAAGTTATTGTCTCGGTTTTTGTCTCATTAATCGTAATTTTCCAGTTATTGTTGTATTTCAGTAAAATGTCTAGGAAGTAACGTAATTTAGTTGTAGTAGTCTGGGCGTAGAAGAATTGTGAGTATATTGTCGTGTCGTCAGCGTACATGATTGTTTGTGTCAGGGGATGAATGAGAAAACCTACTAGGTATAAATTAAAAAGTGTGGGAAAAAGCATCATGCTTTGCGGCACGCCCGCCCTTATATCATATGTGTCAGAGTTAGTATTATTTATTCTTACTAAAAATACTCTGTTAGAGAAAGACTTCATGAGTATGCTAAAATATAGAGGTAGTTTGTGTATATTATTTAGTTTGTGTAAGAGACCCCCCATGCCAAACCATGTCAAAAGCTTTTTCTATGTCTAGTAAAACCATTTTGGTGTTGTGTTTTTTATTAAAACCACTGATCACATCGTACAATACTGCACAGCGACAGCGTGGTAGTGTGACCTCCTCTAAAGCCAAATTTCAAATTCGATAATAATTTTTTTCTAGTTTATTCGGTTTTAGTTTTTAAGAATTATCTTTTCTGCTATTTTTCTAAGTGTATATAATAAGAAAATAGGTCTATAGCTCTTTGATAGGGTGGGATCTTTACCTGGCTTTAGAAAAGGTACAATTATTGCGGTTTTCCACGCTGTTAAAAAATATTGCAACCGAATCAATGAATTTATAATGTGGGTAATTTGGACGAGGGATTTTTGTGGAAGTTTTTTATATAGGTTGTTGTGTAAGGTCCGGAAGCTTTTAAGTTGGGTAGGGTTTTTAGTATACTTTTTATATCTGCGGGTGAGGTTATGAGTTTGGTATATTTACATGGTGGGATGGGCGTGTGGATGGGGATATTAGTTACTTGTCTGTCAATGTCTTCTTGTTGTTCTGTGTCGTTCGGTTTTGTACTGTAGGTCTGGTGGAGGTGGCGTGCAAGTACGTCGGCTTTTTCTTTGTCTGTAAGAGTAGTATGTTTGTTCGTTATGAGTACCGGTGTGTGAGTGTATTGTCTCGTTTTCTCCAGATGATGTCAACTTGATTGGCGAAACACGTGTCGAGTGCAGTATATAGTATTTTGATGTTACGTGGAAAACTACACCAGTGTTATCTTCACATCAAAGGTTCCAACCCACTTCTGGAACACCAGCAAATGTTGAAAGACTATGAGAATTTTACAGCGTTCCCCATGTCATGAAGATATCAAGTTCAGGTCTTGAATATTTCCAAAAAAAAGCATACAGCAGATAACGTACAAGCTAAAATTCCATCCATATAGAATTCAAACCGTCCAGAACAACCTGATATAATTAATAAGCTTTTCATATGTGATGAACCTGACATTTATCAGGTTGTGTAAATAAACAAAATATTCGGTACTGGTCGTCAATAAATGCATGAACAACCACTGCATTCTCTAAAATGGACTATATGATGTGCAGAAAAACAATGACAGTAACAGTTACCTTTAACTCTAAATGTCACGCAAGCATTGAACTCTTACGTCATTTTCATGGGGTTATTTCCCGGTTTAGTGATATTCCTTGGTCCGCCTGTTCCCCAGACCTTACAGTTCCCAATGTCTTTTACGGGGATGCCCAAAAGATAAAAGATACATTTATCATCCTCGCATTCGCGAGGATTTTAAACGCGCAATTCGTAATGAACATGCGACGATAGACGAAGAACTTTTAAGAAGAGTTTTCCAAAATTTTGAAAAAAGTTTAAGACAATGTGTGGACCAAGAAGGAAGCCACCTAACTTCTGCAATATTTAAAAAAATTGACATCAAATACTTTCATCATTGTGTAATTATTACTAGTTCACTAATTCTAACAAAATTTATATAGCAACAAAGTTTGGTAATCAGCTGTGCGCCACCTGGTATAAAGAAAAATACTTTTATTTTACTCCAAGTCGGCTTATTTCGTGCCATTGTTTTGTTTAGATGTCAAAAGTTAAAAGAAGTTTTAAGGAAACTGCTATCTCGATAAGACATTTAAAATGCTAAACGTTGATATGTTCAGACAAGGCTGCCTCTAATATAACTTCGTATCCACATATTACAGTATAATACAGTATCCCTACAAAAAAGTTTTTCTTATGACTCAATAAACTTGTACACAACAGTCCCTAGACTTTACGAAGTTTGCAAATCACATATTTCTAAACCAAATTTAATTTAATATAATCTGTAATGAATTATGGTATATACATTGATAAATTCTTTTTCCTTATTACAACCGACTACGTTTTGCATTATTAATGAACATTTATTGCTCTTTCTCAATAAGAAATTAACTATGCGAGCGTCAAGAGATTTGAATGATCACTAATATCGGCCATATCTGGAAGACGGTGTTACCTTTCTCGGTGGAATTTGGCATGCGTAAATTATTATAATTAAACCGAAATATCGTGGCATACATTATAAAGAAAGGGAAGACATCCCTTTTTCCATTTCCTCACATACTAAAAAATATTTTGCAGATGATTCAAATGGGTCGGTGCTGGGCTCTCCAAAACTCGCAAATCGAGGAAGCAATTTGTACGACTTTACCCAAAGTGCCTTCCACCCACAAGTCACATTTTCAACGTTTTAACTTAAGAAATCGTTTTCCAAAAAATTGACTCACAGTTACATGCCCCGGAATCTTTTTGACGGGTTTTAAAAATTGTTGGCGTCGATTTTTTTTTGCCATTTATATCTGTTTAACACAATCGATTCGTGAGGGTTTTAACTTGTCACTAATTATACATTGTACTGATTCTGCGGTTGGCTCCTTGTGAAGCATTATTAAATATTTAAAATAAACAAAGAAAATTTGCTTTTAAATGTTTCAAAACTGTATTTTCACTCTACACGTGTTTCGGTTTTTTAGGCCCTTTTCAAGAGTACAGAATATGAGAGGTACTAAATTATAATTTGTGTTCCTTGCTTATATATTGAATGTTACATCTGGCAACTTATACTAATAAAAATGGTTTGAAAGATTTGGAATTTTTTTAGAAAAGTTAAATTACTTTATCTAAAATGTGGTGACCTGCGAATATTTGTTGTTCATTTGTAATAGTTTTTTTATTTTTGGAAACTTTCTTAATTTCTAATATTTCTAGTCTAATTTTTTCTTTTCTTTTCGGAATCAAGTAATTCTACATTATCCATATTTACAAAGTGATTATTTCAATACAGTGTGTTGACATGCCGGTGCTATATACGTTGTTTACAATAGACTTTTTATGTTCTTCAAGTCGCTTTTTTATGTTACGTCCAGTCTGGCCAATGTATATAGTGTCGCAGTCACTACATTTTAGTTCATACACTCCTGTCTTTTGTAGTTTTTCTGTTTTATCCTTATTGTTTATTAACATTTTTCCTAGGTTATTTTTATTTACAGATATTGTTTTGCAACCTAATTTACTTAATTTATTGCTGACTTTATCACTAATTCCAGGTCTATAATTAATACATTTATGGATGATATTGGCGTCTTGTACAGAACCAGCATAAAACTCCTTATACATATTTTTCTTTTGTTTCGTTTTTATTAAATTATCTATAATACTTTCTTTGTATCCATTATTCCTTGCTATTTGTTTTATTGTGATGACTTCTTTTTCAAAATTGTTTAGACTTAAAGGAAAGGTTAGCAGACGGTGAACAAAACTATGAAACGATGACATTTTTATTTGGAAAGACTGGTTAGAACTATTGTGTATTACTGTATCTGTACAGGTAGGTTTACGATAGATATCGAATTCTAAACAACAATTATGATTTTTTATGTTGATGTCTAAAAAGTTTAAACCGTTTTCATTTTCTTTTTCTAACGTGAACTGAATTTTTTCATTAAAGGAGTTAAGTAAATTTAGAAATTGTTTTAACTGTCTTTCCGTACCTTTCCAAATGCAAAATACATCATCTACATAGCGTATCCAAAAGAACACATTTTCTATTAAAATGTTTTTGGTGTTGAATAATTTATTAGCCGAAATTTTCATGTCAGATTTTGAAAATACATTGGCCAGACTGGACGTAACATAAAAAAAGCGACTTGAAGAGCATAAAAAGTCTATTGTAAACAACGTATATAGCACCGGCATGTCAACACACTGTATTGAAATAATCACTTTGTAAATATGGATAATGTAGAATTACTTGATTCCGAAAAGAAAAGCAAAAAATTAGACTTACTAGAAATATTAGAAATTAAGAAAGCTTCCAAAAATAAAAAAACGATTACAAATAAACAACAAATATTCGCAGGTCACCACATTTTAGATAAAATAATTTAACTTTTCTAAAAAAATTTCAAATCTTTCAAACCATTTTTATTAGTATAAGTTGCCAGATGTAACAATCAATATTATAAGCAAGGAACACAAATTATAATTTAGTACCTCTCATCTGTAATCTTGAAAAGG
Organism: Rhamnusium bicolor; assembly: GCA_029963845.1. Classification (NCBI taxonomy): domain Eukaryota; kingdom Metazoa; phylum Arthropoda; class Insecta; order Coleoptera; family Cerambycidae; genus Rhamnusium; species Rhamnusium bicolor. The sequence goes on from JANEYF010005105.1 coordinate 155,185, forward strand.
GCCTAAAAAGCCGAAACAGGTGTAGAGTGAAAATACAATTTTGAAACATTTAATAGCAAATTTTCTTTGTTTATTTAAAATATGTAACTAATTAGTTATGTTTCTGGCATCTTGATGACATAGCAACTCTCATCTTAACATCAGCCTTTATTAGTCTACGGTCTACGCACCTCAATATTACTATTTTAGCCTAAAAAATAGTGGAGAGGAGTAATTACCAAAAAAAAACTATTTTCAAGGCCATTTCACTAATATGGCTCCACAAGCAGCAACTCTACGGGATCGCAAGCTTAGTATGTTCTTAAAGGCATCAAACTATACTAAACTGCAAAATTTTAAAACTTCCTCACTGTGTACATTTGCATTTATCACTTTTTTAGACCTCCATTGTTTGGATTAATAATGTTGTAGCTGAAGTAACAATTGCAATTTTTTTTTGCAAAAGAACAAATAACTTTCTTTATCTTGTTAGGGAAAAAAATTTCTTTTAAACTAAAAATAATTAATGATCCTAACGCTAATGGCAACGCTGCTGCAGAAGCATCGATTTTCCTGACTTTATAACGGAATTGATCCTGCAGAAACGGATTTAAATAAATAGAATCGGTGTTTCTAAGAATTAATGTGCTGCTATTCGACTATTCAAAGCTTCTCATAATACTTCGTCGTGTGAGAACGGATTTTGGAAACTGAACGTTTTAATACCTGTTTGCACTCTTATCAAATGCATCTGAAGAATATTTACATCTGTTATTTTCTAATTGTGCCATTGGCTGCGATAGATATAATTATTGTTGAATCACCAGCTCTAAATGTTTCAGTAATTGCTCATCTTGTCACGAAAAGTAACATGGGATGCTCTACTTTTTGTTGATGTATTAAATAAATTAACTGGTTGCCATTTAATTCTACATTCACACATTAAAGCCGTCAATCTGACTCTAAAAGTGTCAGTGTGTTTAATCCTCAAATAACTTAGTACATACAGTATGGTCCGTCACATCATTATTTCATTTTTGTACACAAGATCTCAAACGCGCCTCCGTTTGATAGTTATCAGGGTTAAGGTAGACGTGTTTGATATCGCTTTTGTAAACAAATAATATAGTAATGGTAATGGTAATGGTAATAGTAATGGTGGAGGAGGCTGACGTCTGGCAAGTAGGCAGCAGACAGGCCATTTTACCAAACTCTGGTTGTTTCTTCAGCCAAGTACTTCTCTTGCTCCCTCATCGAATCTTTCCGATCTTCTAATGAAGGTCAGGATATCACGCAGTGCAAGGGAGCTCATCTCCTCCCTTAGAAGCGCTTCGAAACCGAAGATACTATGTCTCAGGCGACCAAATGCTTCACATTGTCCTAGGAAGTGATAAGATGTTTCTTCACCACTCCCGCATCCTGGACATGTAGGGTCTTCCTCAATACCTATCAATGATAGATGCCTTCTGTGGGCCCACTCATTGAGGACCGTTGTGACCTGCTTTCTTGTAATGCCTACCTTAGGCTCAGGCTCGAGACAGGGTTCCTCGACTCCAAGTCTAGCCAGTCATGAAACCAAGTATACCTGAGCTTTCGGATAGCATAAATATTATAGCATGCGAAAGCTAACCCAGGTTAATCTAAAAACACCGTACCCGTCACTCGAATCAATGTTATAAATTTAATAGCTACTTATGTAACAAGTCCATAATGCAAGTTTTATTGAACGAGTCCAGTTTATTAAGATGAGTTCAATAAAGCGTATTATGAAGGAGTTACATACAAAGCTTTTGTTGGACTATTAAAATTGGCTCAATATCGGAAAAAATCATTTTATAAATTGTATATCTATTCTTTGAGAATAGAGCGAAGTGTGATTTTTCTATTGCCTGGTTAATAACTAGTTTATGACAAGTTTTGCAGCCATCAAGTACCTCTTTATAGTACAAGTAAAATAAAGTTACTTTATTTTACTAGTACCATAAGAGGTACTTTATGGCCGCAATACTATGTCACAGACAGTACTTTATAACACAGTCGTACATAAATGTATTTTACTCGGATATAGGATCCAGTACCTGAGTATTTTGCTTCGAACTAAGATGGGAGAGGGAATTGTCGATGTCCTAGATGTGGTTTGGACTCCACAGTAAACTTTAGGGCCTCGATTCTCTTTACCCAATACAAAATCCTAGGATTTTCTGGGGATTACCTAGGTGACTTGAGAGGCGGGTAAAAAAACATTTTAAGAAAACATACCGGGTACTTAAAACTGAAATGTTACGAGTGTACAAATTATTTCAGAGATATAAGGAATATAAAAAACGACATGAAGAGGCCCCCCGGCGGCCATTCTGCCAGCCTCTTTGTTGAGTGATTTTATGGCATTTTTTTGTATTCTTTATATCTCAAAAATAAACCATACCGGGTGGCCACAAGACTAGGGCCATGCTTATGTCTCTTTTAATTATGAACCGATTTAGATGAAATTTGGTACAAAGATATTAGACCTAATTTCAGATTGATATGCAGATATAGTCAAAATGGCTGCATTCCGGGTTTACCGGAAGTGCGTTTACCTTTGATTTTTTAAATGCATCACCCAGCATATTTTATGTTTTTCGGAATCTACAACTCAAATTGTATAAGATAGCGTTGTCAAATTTACATTTTACTCAAGGGAATTTTCTTTTTTTTAAATTTATTTTGTACATGATTTGGAAAAAATCTGTTCCAGTTGATTCTAGTAACTCATATTAATAGTGACTTCATCTATTAAATCAATTACAAATGCCTCATGAAAGAATAAAATGTGCCAAACGTGTTTTTTTAAGAAAAAATCATTTTTTTAAATGACACCTACTAAGGGCCATAATGGCATTAAATATAAAATTTAATTACCTATCTAATGATATCCATCATGCACCACTTCATCTTTGTCTAAAACTGAAAAATATCTATTTATTAAATTATAAAATATGTAATACTCCCTTTAGTTTAATAAAATAATAGTTAGCCATGGAAACCAAAAAGGTATCTAATATCATGACAACATTAAAATAAATTCAGTTTTAACTTCATCTAATTTTGATAGTGCATTTAATAGTTCCTTCCCAAATGGAACATAATAACCAGAATCGTTATTTTCGAAACGAATAAATCGATATGACAATATAAGGGGAATGTCACAAAACCGATATTAATGCAAGTGTGCTGTACGCTGCTCGTTTTCCTTTAAGGCGGCATCCATCAAGAACTTATTTTAGAAAATTGGAAATAATACTAAAGGAACCAGTTAATCAAAACCGCGGGTTTTTCGTCAATAAAGTGGCAGAAATTAACGTATTGGCCTCTGTTCAATTTTCTCCATCAGTTTCACTGCGAGAATTAGAAAATGAATGCAACATGAGCAAGGAAAATGCCAAAAAAATATTAAAAAAAAAAACATAGAGATCGCTCCTATAAATATACTTTACATCAGCATTTATATGAAAACGACTCGGAAAGAAGACTAGAATATTGTCGTTGATTTTTGCATAATCAAGACTTAAATAATGATTTTGTTTCTAAGATACTGTTTTCAGATGAGTCTAGGTTTACGAACAATGGTATGTTCAGCAGAAATAATACAAGGCAATGGACTCAAGAAAATCCTAGATTGTTGAGAGAAGGTAATTTCCAAGAAAGATTTGGATTCAACGTCTGGGTTGGAATTATAGGGAAAAAATTATTTGACATATTTTCTTCGACGGGTCGTTAACAGGCCCAGGATATCTTGGATTTTTGGAAAATGAAATTGAAAATGATATAAATAATTTACCCCCCGATCATCAGAGAAAACATATTCTTTCAGCAGGATGGGGCAGGACCTCATAATGCTGCCATTCTTCGACAATACTTGGTTGACACTTATGGACAGAGATGGATTGGAACAAATGGTCCAATTAGGTGGCCAGCGAGATCACCTGATCTGACTACTGTAGATTTTTATGTATGGAGTCAGATTAAGAATAAAGTTTACTCCAGACCACCCACTACTTTAGACGACTTAAGGGCCAGAGTTCAACGAGCATTTCAAGAAATTCCTGAAAACGGACTAAGAAGCGTTATGAGGTTCACAATAGATAGGGCTAGATTATGTGTTAGGGAAAATGGGCGACAATTTGAACATATCATTGGACATTAATAATTAAAATAATTAATTGTTGTAATATTTTCTTTATTTTTTTAAATGATGTTCTACTAAAAATATTGATTTTTAAAAATTTTAAATACATAGGTACTTTTTAAATTAGTTTATGCAATTTGCAAATCTGAATAGTTTACGAGAGACATGACATTAGAAAATTTATTTTCTTGCTTTACTATGTTTTCCAATAAATGCACGTTACTTATTACATGAAAGTAAGCACTTTACAAATAATAAATATTTTTCAGTTTTAGACAAAGATGAAGTGGTGCATAATGGATATCATTAGATTGGTAATTAAATTTGCTATTTAATGACATTATGGTCCTTAGTAGATGCCATTTAAAAAAATGTTTTTTTCTTAAAAAAAACACGTTTGGCACATTTTATCCTTTCATGAGCCATTTGTTATTGATTTAATTGATGAAATTACTATTAATATGAGTTACTGCAACTGGAACAGATTTTTTCCCAATCACGGCCTTCTATGGTAAAAAATAAATTTGAAAAAAAAGAAAAATTCCTTGAATAAAATGTTAATTTGGCAACGCTATCATATGTAATTTGAATTTTAGATTTCGAAAAACATAAAATATACTGGGCGATGCTTTTAAAAAATCAAAGGTAAACGCACTTCCGGTGAAACTGGGCCATTTAGACTATATCTGTATGTCCATCCGAAATTAGGTCTAATATATTTGTACCAAATTTCATATAAGCATGGCCCTAGTCTCGTGCCCACCCGGTATACGGGTCCAGATTAGTTATGACATGGCATCATTGTATTGTTATCTTGCCGTGTTTCATGGCACCTGCTCTTGTCAAGCAGAGTTGTCATATATCATTTTCAGAAATACCATAGGCAATTATGGCCTGGTATGCGAGAAGGGGAACAGAAAATGATTACTTCTCAAAAAAAATTTTAGTTCGTCTCAAATTGACAAATATCTGAACGACCGAGTAGTAAATGAAATGTGCTAGAGTCCTCCAGTTGCGCACATCTATGGTAGTAGATTTTTTTTACAGCTAATTGCAAATAATTACCACGTACTAATTTCGTAAGTCTAGCTTGACTGTTTCCTGATATATTAAATAAAAACTACCTTTTTGGCCTTTGTTTCGAATGGCCATAGCAGACACGTGTTAATATAAACTTTTATACTTATTTTTGCATGTAGAATCTTCCCAGAAATTTTAGTATAGCAGTTTAGAAACAATCTGTATCTGACACCCGATTTAAAGCTAATAGTTGAAAAGATAATTCAAATCAACGCCTATGAAAACATTTTGTTGTCATGCTTGGTGATGAACACATATCAAAGAATTATAAAGCCTGAACTGATAGAACTGAATGGAATTCGAAAAATTACAGTATGTTATTAATTTAGAAGGAAATGACTACTGAAATGATAACCTAGCAAACGGTATAACCTCTGTCACCATATCATTAAGAATAGTTTAATTAAATCAATGAAACAAAACAAAACAAAATATATTTATTCATAATTAACAATATTTACGTGATCGGGGAAGCAAAGCGATTAACCAGATAAATTAACTCAAACTTATAACTAAATAAAGTAAGAACAAGGTCATACACCGCAATCCCCATTCCAAAGAGTCCAAAAAAATATAAAATCAAAAATCAACTAATTTATTTATCATTTAAGTTTAAAATATAGTGTTTTTCTTTAACTTAAAACAACATGCTACCATTATAAGTGGGAAAAAATGGGTAGCTATTTAAACAGTCAATGATAATCAAGTACAAGTAAAGGTGAAATACATTAATCGAATTAAGTTCAAAGGCACGGGACGGATTTTCAAATCTTTTAGAAATTCATGTCTACAATTTATTGTTCACTCGCGATGCATTAACGTCTTACCACAAGTTAATGGGTAGTGCCTAGTTACCTAGGGGTTCGAAGTTAAATTTTCAGAATTTGCATTTCTCTTTTGTCGTCGAGTCGTCAACATAATGAAACATTCTTACTATTCCTCCTGAGTCGAGCGTACAGCCTGGGTGTTACAACACTCCAACCATATCACCTACTTCCATAAGTCAGCATCGCCTATCGTGCAAGTTACTAACTCACAAAGTTATCTCATGCTTAACAACGACTTTCCACTGCCGTGTCCTTAGACGGTCTCTCTAGTGTTCGCCTTTTCCCGCTAAAAAACTACACTTGTCTCTCAGAGGGCGCGACCGAACTTTTCTTCCGCACAGTAGCTGCGCACTAAATAGCTAATAGAGTAAGGTTTGGTAAAATTATTTTATTCAAATTTGGAGTCTAAATCATAACTCAAGCAATTTCCATATAGTTCATAAAGAATGAATTCCAAATTATTTGTTTCAAAAAACAAACCGTTACAACGGGTATTGTTACTAAGCCACCAATTACAAAAAAATCTGTATTGACGAATTAGAAAAAAGATTGGCAATGTCCCTGAGCACAGATATTTAATATCCCTAGCTATTCCCAAACCACAGAACATTATATAAAACTTACCGAAGTATCTTCATTAGTATGTGAAGTAGAGATTAGAAACGGATTTATAAAATCTAGAATTACTGTTCGACAATTAATGTCAAAATCTAATACCAATTCGAAATTTTTGAAAACCCTAACATAAAATGTTTGAAATATTGGATTGATTGAGTAGTTCATGGCTATAACTCGACATGAAACTGATTGCTCTTGGTGAATTCTGGATTGCAGCAGATGAACTCGGTCTCACATCCGACATCAGGCGAGGAGTCCGGCCAGGTACTGATGTAGAGTCAGTCACCGAACTTCAGCCAAATCGTTTAAAAGCCTGAATTAGAGCTACCGAACAGGAAAATCTGTTTCGGCAGCACGTCGATAAACCCCAGCATAGTGTCTTCTATAAGAACATAGAAACACTGAGTTTATCGACCAGGCCGACATTCACCTTTCTAAGGTCAGCCGGGCTTAAGTCAGAGACCGAGGGATTCATTATGGCCTACCAAGATGATGTTATCAACACCTTGGTCTACCGTAGCCGCGTGTAGCGTGTAAAGATAGGATCTGCCGTCAGGCGCCGGAATCGCTCATGCACATACTATCTGCATGCCCCATATACGCGATTTCGGCCTACATCCACCGACATAACGCGGCGTTACGAGTGCTATACTACTATCTAAGGCACTCATACGGGGTAGACCAGACACCAGTGCTACCTTACGTTCCCGGAGATATTGAGTCCATTGTCGAAAACGAGAAAAGCCGGATTTACTGGACCTACTCGTTCCCGACGGTCAGGCTAGTTCAAGCCAATAAGCCTGACATAGTCCTCCTCGACCATCAACTCAAGGTGATGTATGTCATCAGTTCTCTGCACCTACAGAGAAAAACATCACTTTGAAGGAGGAGGAGAAACGGACCAAATACAGCGATCTCCGGTACCAGCTCCAAGTGTTGTAGGCTACTTGGTAAAAATGGTCGTCCTAATATCTTGTGTACTCGGAGGGATTGGGATCGGAATTGAAGATCATACCGGCCTGCCAAAAATCAGCCGAATGGTTGGCAGGTCAAATGCAGAAGGCGGTCATTCTGGGTTCTCCCCGTCTGCTTAGGGCACACGATTCTGGTATCTACAATCACTAACCCTGCTGGATGTGGGGAGTGGCGTAGTTAATGCACCGGCGCGACTCCCGTGAGGCATCGGAGGCCACGGGAGGACTGTCCGGCATCGGATATTCCGAAAAAAAATAATAGTAATAATAATAAACACTACAGAAATTAGATAACCCCCGATTCTAACCCCACTAATGAAAAAATGCGGACACATAATCATTCGCACCGACATTGCTAGTACCGTTGGCAGAACTCGAACCTGCAACTGATGGAGATTATCTAATTACACATGCCATCGCGTGCTCTAGCCAACTGCTCCACCGAACCGGCTAATGTAGGTATAGAAACAAATATTTAAAAAAATACCACCAACTTAAGGATATGTGGACATGTGGAAGATGTAATCCTAGAGCTTGTTAAAATATATGCACTTAGAAACAACTGCTTTAAATTTACCCCCTTACTAAGTCAAGTTAACCTTAACTTTGATTATATATTAACAATAATTGCCATCAGGTCATTATTTTCTTCTGCAAAAAATCGACAGTAAATGAAAGATATTTTTGAACTAAATATAATATTAACAAATTAGCATGTCTACAAAAAATGAGTTAAAAATGTCAGTGCTTAACATCAATTTCGCGTCAAAAAAATTAAGCATATTCTAATTTACTGTATTTAATTTTCTACAAGAAACTAATGATGGTACAAAATTTGTACTTCACACTGCACAACCAAATTTTGCATTAAATAATGTTTTAAATGGATTAAAAATACTACATAATGTTAAAGTAATAAAAGATAGGAAAATTAAAAATAAATGAAATACTAAATAATACATTTTTTTAATTTTCACTCCACAACTATATAATAAAAAATGTAGGTTTCAATGAGCTATTAAATATTACCAAAGGTTACATGAAGTTCATTGAGCAAAATTTTATTTTGGGCAATATTAGGGTTCAACATGTTAATCGTATTATCGGCATACATGAACATGCACTTTGCCCTATGTTATAATTTAGATAGGTCATGTACCCTTTTTAAAAAGTAAATGAATTGAATATTCGCTTCCCAATGTTGACCTCAACTATAATGGATTTTATTTCGTAAATTTTTACAATTGTATTTCCGGCCAATATTTTTTTACTTGCATTCAATTAACATTAGTCATCGTAAGCTTAGATCAATGGCGGAACTAGTTCAAATTTAAAGGTGAATCGCTGACTGGGCCACAGATATTTCTATTGGGCCAATAAACATATAGATGATAAGGGATATTGTACGCCTAACGTTTGCAATTTTTTTTTCATAATCGGGTCAGGCTAGGTCTGGAAATCAAACAAGATAGATTTTTTGGGTGGGACTCGGCCCAACTGGGCCCACCCTCAATAGTATCAATAATTTCAAAAATATTCAAAACTATTTTAAAAACCAAATAACTACTCATTTTAAAAATCACAATGTATTTCACAATATCCAGTTTGGTTTTCCTACTAACAAATCTACAAATGATGCGACAATTCATCTTATAAATAATATTGTAGATGGTCAAGATAATAAAGACTATGTTGGAGTTACTTTCTGTGATCTTCAGAAGGCTGCTGGAAAAGTTAATATACCTTAACGTTAATATAGTCGGTTGCAACCTCATAAATTCTTATTTAACAAATCGCAAACAACATATCAGTGTTAGTAACAAAAATTCCGATTTTTTTGGACGTTAAAAGTGGAGTACCACAGGGATCGGTATTGAGTCCCACTTTGTTTTTAATGTATATATAAACGATCTTAAACAAGCTGTAATAGAGGCAGATCTGGTATTATTTGCAGACGACACCACTTTATTAAGAACCGACAAAAAATTAGATACTGTTATACAGTACATGGAGGATACACGTTCAAATGCCATGAAGTGGTTTTTGTGTAATAAATTATATTTAAACGATAAGAAAATAACTTATATGATTTTTATTCATAGATCTTTGGAGAATTACAACAATATAGATAAAATTTCTTAGAATTTACCATGTCCCAAATTTAAATTGGAGTCAACATTTTTATTTTTTATTTTAAATTGTAACAACCATACTCCCTGTATAAGATTGCTAGGTGACTGTAATATATTTTATGGTTTGTGTATGACTTGTGTAAAACTGATTTTGTTACGACACCAAATAAATGATTCTGATTCTTAGTTTCGCCACTGGCTTAGATTATACATACCTTCTACTACAAAATTTGTACCTAGTTTTAGATAAAAGAGGGTTTGCTTTTAGTATTGATTTTCATGCACTTATTTATACACTAAATAAGGTCAACAGTAGCAAATTGAGTTGACTGGCCGAGTTTAAATACTTTTCGCGAAAATCTGACTTTGTTTTAGAAAATTTAAAATTAGTTTTTCATAATTTTCCATTTTAGATAATAGGTTTCGCGCTAGTTTTCAAGATAGTGCAAGAATAATTTTTTAAACTTAAGAATAACAGCTGCATTCCTTAGACAAATGAAAATTACTTCAGTAAAACTGCACCACGTAAATTAATTATGGAAGTATTAAGAACGTAATTACTGCTTCTTTGTTTTATCAGCTTTGCTTATACTCCTGTTTATTTTTTGTAATCCAGATAAAAAAATGTTGTTCTAAATGTAATCGTAGTAGAGGTACACTTGATTTAAAAAAAACTGGTACACTTTCTTTTAGCTATGTAAATCATTCGTTCTTTGATTGATATTAATAATCTTACAAATGTCACTGTGACGTTAAGCAGTGGCGTCATTATTAAAAATGGTTCGATATCTAACAGATATTCAAAAATTTCGAATTGTTTCTAAAATTGAAGATGGTTGGTCCATAAGAAGACTTGCTGCTGAATACAATGTGAGTAAAACCACGATAATGAGTGTTAAAAAACAATGGGAAACCAACCAAACGGTATCCCGTAAAGTTGGTTCCGGTAGGCCCAGAAAGAGAGCAATAATCAAGAAGATGAAAATCTTATAAATTACCTAATAGAAAACCCTTTTCAGACTGCAGTAAATGCAATTTCAGAGATAAATTTCCCTGCTTCAGTATCTACTGCTTGCAGAAGAATAAAACTACAAAGCGACTTGAAGAGCTAAAAAATACAAACTTTCAGAAGGAAAGAAGGAGGGTAGGATTATTTTTGCACTCAACTATATAATCAATGATGAAAACTTCTGGGGACAAGTTGTCTTTTGTGACGAAAAGGTTTTTAAATCCTGTAACGATGGACATGTTCGCGTATATAGCCCTCCTTCCACTAGATACGACGAAAAAATATACTTTCGATCCACAAATATCAGGAAGGTTTTCAGTCAATGTCTGGGCTTGGATGAGCCTAAATGGGTTAGGTGTGTGTTGGAACAGTGATGGTCATCTCAATTCCATTAAATATATTGAAATATTAGACAATATTATGTTGCCGTCAGTAATAGAGGTGTTTACGGAAAATAATTTTATTTTCCAACAAGACAACTGCTCCATACATACGGCCCATCGTGTCAGGCAATGGTTTCTTAATAAAAACATAGAGTTGTTACCATGGCCATCTAAAAGTCCGGATTTAAATCCAATTGAAAATGTATGGGGACTAATGGTGAAACATATAAGAAAATTAAATAACCATCCAAATAATGCCCAAGAATTGGAAGGGTTAATTGAAGACGCTTGGGAGAACTTGTCGCAAGAAGTTGACCTTGCAAGAAATCTCATTTTGTCTATGCCTGCAAGACTTCAAGCAGTTTTAGACGCTAATGGAGCAATGACAAAAAAACCAGGTCCGGTGTAAATCACCTCTTCTCCACCCCCCTCTCGACATGCCTGGCCAGCCCTATTTACAGACATATGCACACAACTAAACTATTAAGATTTTCGATTACAAGAGTTGTACCAGTTTTTTTTTTAAATCAAGTGTACAGTGTTAGTGTTATTAATGTAAACCCCCAATTTTTATTTTTATTTTTGACCGATTAAAAAATTTAAAAATTAACCATGGTTTTTTATGCTAAGAGATTATTAGTAGCGTTTTAAATATATAGGGTACACAAAAAAGTGCGTTTATTTTAAATATAACACCCTGTATATTTTGGCAAATTTCGATTCCTCGAGTCATTCTGATAATAAATATATACACATATTGTATAATTGGTTTGTTAGTTTTTGTGTAATTTTGAGTTTATTGTAGACACATTGACGCAAGCGTTATTTTATAACTCATATCACAATCGTCAATTAATGAAGTAGATCAACAAACAAAATATATTAATTGTTAAAATAAATTACATAACATTTTCAGCATTACCACCATTAAGCTCGATGTATTTTAAACAACGTTTTCTAAAGTTCGAACGAATTTTTTGAAAAAGTGCTACATCCAAATTTGGCAAATTTACTTTCTTTTCAATTTCATTTTTTAGTTGTTAAATATTTTCCACTGGTTCACTATAATTTTTTTCTTTGAGCGTTCCCCAAAGAAAATAATCTAAGAGATTCAAGTCTGGACTCTGTGGAGGCCAGCGAATAGGACCATTTCGTCGCTGCAAACACGAAACGACGTATCTCATATTTCGCAATTTTTCAGAATAGCCGATTTAAATTTGTGCAGTTGTTATGAAACTTACTGCAAAAAAACAAAAAACTGTTTAGGCGTTATTATGTTTCTCTCGTAAGTATTGATGTGTCAGGTGTACTGATAAGCTGTCATACCTTTTGTATGTATTAGAAATATTGCAAAAATACTTATGCTAAATAGATACGTCCATTCGTGATTGTAAATATGACTAACCCAATGGGGAAGCATGAGATACGTCACCGTTATGTTAATATCAACTATGGGTATTTTAATATTTATCACAGCACGTAACATTCAAGAAAATTAAAAACTGTCCCGATTTATGATTTTTTGAGATTGTCTTCCACCTCGCTTATCTCTTTCAAAACCATATTTAGTAATCTTTGTCCTTGCCGTTCGTACAATACGTTCAAAGATTCCTAATGTATGTAAAAATAGTGTTTTACATACTTGATATTTAGTACTATCTTTCGATAAAAAATACTGAATAGTTTTTCGTCTACGAGACTCGGCATTTGTCGTCTTTTGATTGATATTAGCTTCCTGTGTATGGTTAACTATAAACTCTCTTTGGGAGTGCAAGTCTCCAAGAGAATTAAACATCTTAAATATTTCCCTTCGATCATTGTCCGTAAATATAAAACACTGCCGTTTACCAAACTTTTTACATTGTTCGGTGTTACAACTCGGTTTTAACACTCTTGCAGGAACAGGGATATTTTTTGAAACGCTTACGTACTCTTGTCCTAAGTTTCTTAACTTTTTTGCCAATTTTTGTTTATTATATTTCCTTTGCTTACAATGTTTATCTTCTTTTTGCCCTCTTTCAACTAGAAATTGCTCTGGATGTTCAATGTTAGCTACAGGAGGTACTATCTTGTGATGCTGATTTGTGTGAACTGGTCTGATTGTAGTTTTACGTTTAGTTGCTGTCGTTTTCTACCATGATTTTCGCAAGAGGTGATATTTTCAAAATGTTGAAAACATAAAAGCACTAGACAGTGATGGCACGAACTGAATACTTCATTGTTACACTTATGAGGAAAACTCTCCAGTATTGGCAAGAATTACCAGGATTAGTTCATTCTAAGGCGTTTATAAAATACCCCTTGAAATCAAGAACTAAGAAACTTTTAGAGTTAAACAGGATAAACCTGAAAACTCTAACAGGCCTATATACTGGGCACTGCCGACTAAACTATCATCTTCATAAACTCGGCCTAGCGGAAAACGCTGAGTGCCGTCTGTGCTTGGAGGATGATGAGAAGGCAGACCACATCCTATGCACCTGTCCTGCTGTGGAGAGGATTCTCAATATTTGGCAAAGGGCAACTGCTGCCAGAGGATCTAGACACATTCTCACCCAATAAAGTTATCAGTTTCATTAAGAGACTGAGCTTATTGGGTGAAATATCATTAGGAGTGAGCCACAATAGGCCTGCTAATAGCCGCAGTGGAGGGTCCACAAGGACCTACTCATAATAACCTAACCTATATACTTCAGTATGCAACGTAGGGTGAATCATCATCTGAATCGTAAAATGGGATGGGAGAACAATTGAAGATGACTGTGACTGATTTCTTTTCAAATATATTAATGGTTCGTCGTCCGAGCTGTCAAATTCGATAGCATTACGTATTTTATCACTTGCTGAATCTCCTGTTATATTTGCTTCAGGAACAGTAGAAACATCTTTGCTCATATTATGTGAAATGCCTTTCATATGTTTTACTCGAGCATCATCTAAATTACTAGAGCTGCTGCTGATATTATTTTCTGCATCTGTAACGCCGATAACCTGTCCTGTATACCATTTCTTTGTACAATACAAGTTTGGGCAGGCAACATGAGATACGCCCGTACTGGTTACGGAAATATCACAACCACGAAGAGACGTAACTCAAGTTACGACAATTCGTGATTGTTTCTACAATTCATTTTTAAGATACGTCACCACTATTATTGAATCAAACTCAGTATGTGTACAATATTTCCGTATGAGGTTCCGTGGGATGAAAACGCACCAGCATTAGTACATAATAAACGTATTATCTCAAAGTATGTGTTTTTTGAGTTACGTCACTTCGTGATTGTAGCGACGATTTTTTTCTATCCAGAGACGATATTTTCATTTAAAAAATCTCTCGAATACTATGAGGTGGGGCACCATTTTACAGCCAACAAGACCTTAATATATCTAAGAGTGGTCACTCATCTAAATAGTCTTCAACATTAGTTTCTAGAATGTTCAGGTAAGTCTGGAATGTTAATCTTTCATCAATAAAAAAAGGACCAATAATCTTAGATTTATGAATCCACGCCAACAATTCACAGTTCTGCGCCGTTGCTTTTTCACTAGTGCCACGGCATGTGGGTATTTGTTGCTCAATGATGCGTATTTTTTCTATTAAATATGCCAGATGTAGAGAAGGGTGATTCATCCGTACAAAAAATGTTTTATAAAAAATTTTCGTTTTCATTAATTCTGTTCATCATTTCTTCACAGAATAATCTTCTACTTCGAAAATCATTTTCATTCAAATATTGCACAGGGAATACATGGTATAGCTTGTAATTATATTTTTTCCTAATTTTCATTACTCTTGATTGAGCAATGTTCAATTCTTTGGCTACAGACACCGTCGAGCAGCGTGGTTCCTCTATAATTTTTAATAAAACATTTAACTCACACTCTTCCGTTAAAACCGTCCTTTTTTTTCTCCTTCCAGAATTATTTAAAGAATTATTAGCAATAAATTTGTTATAAATTTGCATGAACGTAATTTTTGTAAGTGCTTCATCCGGAAACCTTCTAATAAATTCCCTTCTACATTCTGTCATATTTTTTTTACAAAATATATAAATTTTCACGATAATGCGTCTTTTTTCAATGGAATAATACATTATGCTAAAGAACTAATTAAAATCTCTTTATAAAATACAATTAATTAAATATCAATTTGCATAAATAATGACATTTAACAATATTTTCATTTGTTTTCGCAGCCCACTTTGAATATTGCTATTCTTGCTGTTAACGTAAAATTTCTATAGTTTTTGTAGAATAACACAAAAACTAGTACACCAATTATACATGTGTATATATTTGTTGAATTACTCGAGGAATCGAAATTTGTTAAAATATATAGGGTGTTCTATTTAAAATAGACGCACTTTTTTGTGTACCTTGTATACTTAAAACGCTACTGCCAATCTGTTAGCATGAGTGGAATCTACATAAAAAACCTTGTAAGACTAATTTTTAATTTTTTTTACATACCCAATATCAATTATGCTGTGAGACATCAGTTAATAAATTACTTTAATGAACTCGTAATACGAATTTTTCATCTTCAAGATTAATAATCAGCTCCTGGACAAATAAACTGGACACGTAAAAACTCTATTTATTAATTTACCATTTTATACGGTGCAGGTTATTATATTTGTTATTATTATTTGTCTAAATTTTTATACCTAAAATAATTAAAACACGATAAAAAATATATTTTTTTATTATTAAATTAAACAGAACAAGCAACTTGTTAGTACTGAAAAGAATCCTTATATCTAGCACTAGTGATATGAACGAGTACGAAGTATTTTTATATATAAAAAATATACATATTCATTATCAATTATCAAGTTTTGTTATGCTTTTTAGTTTCTGCAACATAACATGTTTTTCTAATAATAAAATTTCTTTTTTTAATTTATTACACTCGATTATACCCTCAATGGTTACTTCTGCTCTCGTTCTAGTTTTTGAACTTTTGTCTCTGACCCTTTCCTCATAAATTCACATTCTGTATTATACTTCCGCTCCAGCATTTCAATTTCTGTTTTCTGTTCTTCATCAGCAAATCGAATTCTCTGATACCAAATTAGCTTTTAAGGCAGCCCATTGGCTAACCGTACTACATATGGCATCATATTCATTTCTTTTTCTTTTGTTATGTGATCCTTCACCTTAAAATAAAACATTTTGTTTTAAAGTGGGTACTCCATGAAAACAGTAATAATAATTGGGAAATAATATAACATTAAGTGATGTCATACCCATAGATAGTCTGTCAAAGGGATCTACAATTCACCCAAATAACAAAATAATGAGATTTGATCTCAGCAAAAATTTCATAAACAAGTTTCATGTAAGAATTTCCCAAAATAGCAAATACTCAATCCTTTTTTATACATTTTTTTCTCTACCCTTATCGCCACCACCTCACCTCTCCAAGCTTTTTTCCTGGTTATGGCCTTGACAATAGGTAGTAACACTTTATCCACAATTAACTAAATTTACATTTTTCATTTACTTACCTACATTGAGAATCTTAGACTTTTTAAATTTTCCACAGTATTCTTAGACCAGTCTGGTTTATTTTCTGTGAACTCTAAAAAAAAAAAAAAAAAGAAAAATTTTGGAACAGTTCTCTGCTAATTAAATTTACTGGGTAGGCTTCAATTAAAAATAAATGTTTATAAAAAAGGTGTCAAAGAAAGCAAGCCAAAAAGCCTCTTTTTAGACTTGAGTCAAGAATGAACTGTCATAAATAGATAAGTATCATGTTATTCCAGGCAATTAAGAACAATTCAAAAATTATTAGGTAGTAAATTCAAATCAAAGCATTGATGTACAGGCATGGACAAAAAATCGTACAGGGCAGGCGCAGTCAAAAGTATGTTACCTGTGTTTTATATGGTCTGGGCATTTAAGATTCAATTACCTGTATAATTTTTTTGTCCATGCCTGTATATTTCTGGATACTTTATTTTCAAGCAGCCTAGGTAGTTTTGAAAGACTTTTGTCAGAGTTCTATCATTTATGAAATTTACTGTGGTTTATTATCAGATGTTATTATTTAAATATTCTATCAAAATATTTCACCCATCTAGTGAAAAATACTTACTGCCTTTTTGCTTATTAAAGATATCAATCCTTTCCTCCTGCATTTCATCCACAAATATTTTATCCATATTATCATCAGACATGTTTATGATCGTAATTATCTCTGAAAATAATGTATATTGTAACAGTCTAAAAATAAGTAAGAACTAACAAACGTTTATAATAAAAATTTAATGCTAACCTGCATCACCTCCAAATTTGCTTGGAAAACTATCCCTTCGCTCTGCCAATATCTCTTTAATTTCCATATCAATATCGGTAATTTCTGAGGGCTTCTTTGGAGGTTCTCCTCCAGTTCCTAATGCATAGCACTTTTCATCGGCATTTCTTTTTTGTTCTTTTCTTCAGGTTATCATATTTCTTCCTTAAGATCAAAGTATCTCGAAAAATCTGTCCACTTTCATTATTGAATTCAGTTTCAATTTGTTTCCAGCATTCTAGCTTATTTTTATTGATTTTAATATCGGTCTTTTTAATTTCTA